>JAJPUD010008886.1:0-41773 GCA_023553655.1 Myrmecobius fasciatus | reverse complement strand
TCTCTCTCTCTCTCTCTCTCTCTCTCTCTCTCTCTCTCTCTCTCTCTGTATCTGTGTCTGTCTTTCTCCCTGTCTCTCTTTCTCTTCAGTGACTATAAGGAGCTCAGAAACATGTCATTAATATATTCAGATTCTAATTTGTCTCTTGGATTCTGTGTGAAGCAACATGGTTTAGTAGAATCAGTGCTAGTTTTAAAGTTCGATGACTTAGTTTCAAATCTTGTCAATTGCTTCATCTCTCTGGACCTTAATTTCTTCAATTGTGAGGAGGTTAAAAAATGACCCCCATGGCTTCTTCCATATCTAAATCCAAGACCTGTGATCTTTTATCACTATCCCTTCCTACTGGCAAGAGCATATTTGAGTACAAAAGGATCCGGAATAGGTACCTAATCACAGGATGGGTCAGAGGCTCAGTTGAGTTGTTCATGCTTCCATCTTACCAAAGCATCAATTCTCTCAACAAAAGGCTGCCAGGACTCCCATTCTTGGACTCCCACACACAACCAAGTGCACTGACTCACAGTCACACCCTGTTCTCTTTATCTTTCTTTCTCTCTCTCTCTTTCTCTTTCTCCCTCATCAGCCTCCTGTTCAATCACTCTGACCCAAAGACTAAACTCCGGCTAAACTCTTTCCTTTACCACACCCAGGGACTACTTTCTCTGGATCATTGCTGTACAATTCTCCTGTTCAGTCAATAAAGTCAAGAGAAGACCTCCAGGTTCCTTTAGTACAGCTGAGGAATATAATTGGCAAGTTAAGGGCATCTTATTGCCTTCTCTGAACAGCTTTTTCCCTTCTGTAGACACTCACCCACTCTGATGCAGGGACATATATGGGTAGGAAGAGAGGTAGACTGGTTGGACAAACATCCATCCATAAATTATAAAAAGAATGAAGGCCTTCTGTGAGTTAGGTAGCTACTCTTTGGAGAGTTTATAGACATGCATAAAAATCAGGATGCTATCATTTCACTGGAGAGCATGATCATATTGATGAGATCATAGATTCATCAAAGTACTAAAAGCAAAGCAGATGCTGGAACATTAGAGAGGTGGAAACAAAGCGTTAGGAGATTTCAGAAGTTTTTTATAGGAACAAAAACCAACTCAAAGGGTTTTACTTATCCTCAGAACAACCAGATGAGGTACGTTTTGTTATTACTCCCATGAGGAAGCTGAGACTGAGAAAGGTTAGGTGATTTTTCCAAAGTCTTGTAGGTAGTAAGCATTTAAAATTGCAATCCAGATCTTCCTTGATTCTGGGCCATGCAATATATTTGCTATCAGGGCAAGTTAAATACCATAGCAGTTAGAATATTAGATCTGGAGTCAGGAAGATTTATCTTTTTTAATTTTAATTTTTTATTTAAAGATTTTTATTTTCAAAATATATACATGGATAATTTTCGACATTTACCCCTACAAAACCCTGTGTTCTAATTTTTCCTTCCTTTCCCACACCCCCACCTCTAGTCGGCAAGTGATCCAATGTATATTGAATGTATGCAATTCCTCTAACCATATTTCCACAAATATCATGCTGTTCCAGAAAAATCAGATCAAAAAGGAAAAAAATGAAAAAGATATAAGCAAACAACAACAAAAAGAGTGAAAATACTATGTTGTGGTCCACATTCAATTGCCACTGTTCTTTCTCTAGGTACAGATGGCTTTCTTTATCATAAGACCATTTGTACTGGTCTGAATTACCTCATTGTTGCTGAGAGCCTTGTCCATGGGAATTGATCATCATATAGTATTACTGTTGCCATATATAATGATCTTCTAATTTTGCTCATTTCACTTAGCATCAGTTCATGTAAGTATCCCCAGACCTCTCTGACATCATCTTGCTGATCATTTCTTATAGAACAATAATATTTCATAACATTAATTTATCATAACTTGTTTACTCAGTTTCCAGTTTTCTTGTTACTAAAAAAAGGGCTGCAACAAACATTTTTGTACATATGGGTTCCTTTCTCTCCTTTATGATCTCTTTAGGATACAAGCCCAGTAGAAATCTTGTTGGATCAAAGGGTATACACAGTTTGATAGCCCTTTTGGCATAGCTCCAAATTGCTCTCCAGAATGGTTAAGATTCATCTTCTTGAATTTAAATCTGGCCTCAGACATTTACTAGCTATGTGATCCTGGGCCCATCACTTAACTCCTGTTTGCTTCAGTTTCCTTATTTGCAAAATAAGGATCAAATGAGGTAATAATTGTGAAGTGCTTAACAGAGTAATAAATGTTAGCTATCATTATGATTATGATTATGACTATGATTATTAATATTACACCATGTTTCCTCTCATGGATATGAAACTCTCCCATCCAAGCTTGGGGTAGTTTTCTTGAGGGATAGCATTGTGTCACTGGGTGCACAGAGGGAAAATTGAATCCTGATTGGTCAAGAGACCGCCTGTGTTAGTAAAGAAGTAACTTCAGATTCACAGAAAGCATGCTAAGGAGAAGAAAAAGGCAATCAAGAGAAGCAAATATGAACTTTTGAATAGTAGACACCATGTATATAGACACACGTATGTATATGATTGTGTCCATCTTTTATAAAAACCATATCTGTCCTGTGTGTGTGATGGATAGATACCTTACATTTATCTATTATCTATCTATCTATTTCTCTATCTATCACAAGTTCAAGTAACTTACCAGAGTAAAATACCTAGAAAGTATTTGAGACATGATTTCAATTCAGGTTTTCATGAATCCAAGTCAATTTTTTCAGTTCATCCTTCTCTTTACTGTTAAATTTATCTTCCTAAAGTATAGATCTTACCAGGATCCCTCTCTTCCTCCCTCAGATAATTAACTTTAGTTGTTCCATATTTGCTTTAAGATCAAATTTAAAATCCTGTTTGGCTTATAAATATGACTTGACTCTTTCCTACCCATCCAGTCTTACCATGTCCTACTCCTCTGAAATCTATTAATACTAATCTCCTTATTGTTCCTTGAATAAAATGCTTTGTATCCCAACTCTGGGCATTTTTTATAGATTGCCCTCCCTATCTGAAATTCTCTCTCTCCTCATCTCTGCCTTGGTTTCCTTGGATTTTCTCAAGTCTCAGCTTAAAAACACACCTTCTACAAGAAACTTTTTGCAATCCTCTTTAATACTGGTACCTTTCCTCAGAAATGACCACAAATTTATCCTGTCTATGTCTGGCTTATATATAGTTGTACTTATTGCTTCCCCTGTTAGACTGTGAGCTCCATGAAAGCAGGAACTGTCTTTTCTTTCTCTTTATATTCCCAATACTTATCACAGTACCTGGAACATAGTTGTTGTTTATCCTTCTTTTTTTATTAATTAAAGCTTTGTTAAATATGTTAAAATATATGCTAAATCCAATATATATATATATATATACATATTTATACAGTTATCTTGTGCACAAGAAAAATCAGATCAAGAAGAAAGGAAAAAAAAACTGAAAAAGAAAACAAAATGCAAGCAAACAACAATAGAAAGCATGAAAATGCTATGTTGTGGTCCATACTCAGTTCCCATGGTCCTCTCCCTGGGTGTATATGGCTCTCTTCATCATTGAACAATTGGAACTGGTTTGAATCATCTCATTGTTGAAGAGAGCCACATCCATTAGAATTGATCATCATATAGTTTTCTTGTTAGCGTGTACAATGATCTCCTAGTTCTGCTCATTTCACTCAGCATCAGTTCATGTAAGTTTCTCTCCAGACCTCTCTGAAATCATTTTGTTAGTCATTTCTTAGAGAACAATAATATTCCATAACATTCATATACCATAATTTGTTCAGTCACTCTCCAATTGATGGGCATCCACTCAGTTTCCAGTTTCTTGCCACTACAAAAAGGGCTGCCACAAACATTCTTGCACATGTGGGTCCCTTTCCTTCCTTTAATATCTCTTTGGGATATAATCCCAGTAGAAACACTACTAGACTGCTGCCTTTTAATATAGTTTTAGGTCTGGCACAGCTACTGCAACTGGATTTTGATAGTCTTGGAAGAGAGTGCAGCTGACAACTTGTGTAACTCTTCTTCACTTAAATCTAAATCACATCCAAGTCAAGACATCAGCCCTACTCCAATTTTGTTTTGTCATTGGTCCTCTTTAAAAATGAAGGGTATGCCAGATTGGCTAAGATGACAGGAAAAGATAATGACAAATGTTGGAGGGGATGTGGGACACTGATACATTGTTGGTGTAATTGGGAATGAATCCAGACATTCTGGAGAGCAATCTGGAACTATGCTCAAAATTGTGCATATCCTTTGACCCAGTAGTGTTTCTATTGAGCTTATATCCCAGAGATCTTAAAGGAAGGAAAGGACCCCACATGTGCAAGAATGTTTGTGGCAGCCTTTTTTGTAGTGGCAAGAAACTGGAAACTGAGTGGATGCCCATCAATTGGAGAATAGTTGAACAAATTATGGTATGTGAATGTTATGGAATATTATTGTTCTTTAAGAAACAACCAGCAGGATGATTTCAGAGAGGCCTGGAGAGACTTGCATGAACTGATGCTAAGTGAAATGAACAGAACCAGGAGATCATTGTACATAGCAACAATGATATTATATGAAGATAATTCTGATGGATGTGGCTCTTTCCAATAATGAGATGATTCAGGCCAGTTCCAATGATCTTGTGATGAAGAGAGCCATCTACACCCAGAGAGAGGATTGTGAGAACTGAGTGTGAATCACAACATAACACTTGCATTTTGTTTTCTTTCCTTTTTGATCTGATCTTTCTTGTGCAGCAAGATAATGTTTATATTTTATGTTTTAAATATGTTTATATATGTTGGATTTAACGTATATTTTAACATGTATAATATAAATTGGGTTGTTTGCCATTGGGGTGGGGTGGGAGGAAGGAGGGGAAAATTTGGAACACAAGGCTATGTGAGGGTTAATGTTGAAAAATTATCTATGCATATGTTTTGAAAATAAAAGCTTTAATTAAAAAGGAAAAAAAGTGGCAAGACAAAAGTTAGTATGATTAGTGATGGCCTGGGGAGCAGTGGATGACCTTGGCAACATCAATGTCTGACCTAGCTTTAAGTGCTCCATGGCACCTGCTTCAGCCACCTTAATTGAACAAATTATTCCTAGCTGGCACATACTAGGCATTTAATAAATACTAGGCAAGTGACTACCCACTCTACCATCTAGCTGCCTTATAAAGCAATGTACCCTGAAAATGAGTTGGATTTTGACATTTCACCTTTTTGAGGAGATGGGCAAAAGTTATTTTGTATACTTTTCTTTTATCTATTGAAATTTTCACAGGTACATATGAGTGAATTTTAGTTTGCAAATTATTTGAAACTTTTTGGAGATTAAGATGCTAAAACAGGTGGAAACTGAAGTTTTCCATATGCAAGACCCAGAAAAGACAGTATAAGAACAATTCTATTTTGACAATGGTTGTGCTGCCCACTTAAGAATTAGAGATGCAATTGCAGACTATGTCTTTTCCCATTAGCTCATTGAATCCATTCCTATGCAGGGCCAAATGCATTTCACAGACACAGGACAGAATTTCTGACCTTAATCAACCTTCTCAATCAGGTGGATTAGTGCTTGTGGTCAGAGCAATTCTGTGCCAAGAAGTGCAAAGCACCTTACCCACCTTAACTGGTTAATCTCATTAATATCCAGGGGGAAAAGAGGTGAAGGCACCAAAGTCTGTTGTTTTCCCTGGCTTTGCCTAAGGAGAAAGTCTTCAGTCCAGAGAATTTGGCCCAGGAGTTCTGGGTGAGTCAGTAGCAAACCAGGGAAAAGAAACTGAGTTTCCTAATCAAGCCCAGGCAGAGCCCTCTCTGCCAATTCATTCACAGAATCATGAGATTTTAGAATTGAAAGGGTCTTAGAAATAATCTAGTGCAACTCCTTTGTTAAATTAAAAGGGAAAACTGAGGCCCAGCTAGAAGTTCTTGGCCAAGGTCACACACTTAAAATCAAGATTTGTTAAAATCAAGGTTTTTAATTCAAAATATATCACTCATCACTTCACCATACCTTTTCCTGCTTTCAAAGGCAGAGTTCTTTCATTTACATCTGTGCATTTATTAATTCAGCAAATGTTTTTTAGATGGTCACTAGTTTGGGGGAGGGGTACAGTGAAATATAGAAATTAGATGAATAATTGACCCTTTCCTCTGGAGCTCATAGTTTAGTCAAGTTCAGGCTTCCTTAGTTTTGAAAGTATTATCACCTGGATCTTTCAAAATATATAGTCATTTCTAAATGATAGTTTAGTGTGGGGAATCTTTCCATCATTTTCTTGTTTTACTCTTGTCTGACTCTTTAGACTGTAGGCTGCATGGAAAAGAAGGGGAGAGAAGGGAGGAAATATGGGAAATCAGCTTTCCTCTTCTGTTCTAAACACTTTTTGTCTCCTATATAAAAGGTGAAGAATCTTCCATGATACTTAAATACTCTTCTCCCTGAACAACTACACTAGAAAATGTCCTCATGAACAAGTTGATTGGGCTGTTTGGTTATGGAAAAGAAAATTCCTATTCATCATTATGGTGCAGTTGCATTCTCTTGATAAAAGTTACTTGTTAGCTAAAGATTTTTCTTTGCCCAGAGTAAAAAAAGAAAAAAAGTAAAGTGAATTAAGAGATATGATATTGGAGGCAGCTTGACATAGTGGCAACAACACTGGACTTGGGATCAAGAGGTGTGGATTCACATTTTGGCTTCCCATAGTTATTAGCAAGGTGGTTTTGGGTAAGAAGGGAAAGATGGCACAATAGAAAGAACCCTAGGCCTAGAGTTAGCTCTTGGTTTGATTATTATCTCCGCAATATTTCTCCTGTGGATTTTGAACAAAGCAGCCATCTGGGCCTCAGATAACTTATCTATAAAATTAAGGCTTTGGGCTAGTTAGTTTCTAAAGTTCCTTTCACACACATAAATTCCAAATAATGTTGATTCACCAATTTGAGCTTCAGTTTAATCTGGAAAATGGGACTACAAATATATGCATAGCCTATCTCACATTTAAGAAAGTCCTCTGTTGACCTTCAAGTATCATCAAAATCTGAGCTGTTATTTGCATTATTTTTTCTTCTTTGCCTTTGTGGCCACCTGGCTTTCAAACTTTCTCATTGTTTTTAATATTGGGCTTAATTTTGGCACAAAAAAACAGGGAGGTTGAGGTTGGAGAAGTCTTTTCTCCCTCCTCCCCTTCTTACTATTTTTCATAAACAAGTGAGCTTTCTGGCCAGATGTTTCTCTTTCCCCCTGTTCTTGCAGTGCTGTGCAGTTGGGCTGTCCGGCTAAAACTGAATAAATCTTTGTTTTATAGTTTCTTTGGTTCCTCACAACAAAGGCCTCAGGAAGAAACCAAATCTCTTAATCCTCCCAGTCTTACCCTTATATGACCCCTTAAATACACTATTAACAGAAAGATATTAAAAATATTTTGCTGTGAGCCTTAAAGCACATTACAAAAGATGTGGAACCTGATATTGGATAGCTAATTATGTTTATATTTGATGATAAAGAATCTATGCCTCCCCCAACAGCATGTCAATAAATGCTTACACTGGTTTCCTTCATTAATAGTATATTTTAAAGTATTAAAATAATTAAGACACATTTTAAGGTACATTGACTGCTTGGAATGCTTCCAGAGGAAGGTGGCCAAGATTTAGAGGGCACTAGAAATTATTTGGGGATCAATTGAAGAAACTAACCCTAGGGAAGAGAAAAATTAGAAAGGGTAGAATTACTGTGAGACTGTAGAAAGAACTACCTGGACTTAGGCATGGAAGGAAAATTTGGCTTGAGTCATGGCTCTACCACTTACTAGATGTGTTACCTTAGGCAAATTATTTTACCCTTTTAGGTAAATTTTTTCCCCTCATTTAACATAAAGAGACTGAATTAGATAATCTCTAAGGTCATTTTAATTTCAACATTTTATGATTCTGTGTACTATTTAAATTGTTATCATTGGAAAAATGCAGAAAGGAGTTATATGGATCACTACAACCATATAAGGTGGTAATTATATGAACAAAGGTATTGGGTCAAAAGAAGATGAAATGCTAAATACTAGCTATAATAATAGCTGATGAATAGATGAATGGGCTGCCTCAGAGGAGATAAGATTACCATCATTAAAGGTCTTTCAAATAGAAGTTAGGATGACCACTTATTGGGAATTATACATGATTTGGGGTATGGGTTGGATTACATGATTTCTGAAAAGTCCTTTCCACCTTTCATATTCTATTTTCTATGATTTTAAATCTAATTTCTCTGTCAATTCTAATGTTCTATGTTTGAAGGCCCCTTCCACCACTGACATTCTATGCTTTTTTTTTCAGAAGTCCCTTCCAGGACTGAAATTTCTTTGTTCCATGATCCTAAGACCTCTTTCACCTCTGATATTCAAAGGTCCATAGGATCTATAGCAGAAAAGGATTTTAGAGGTCACTGAGTCTAACCTCTCTCTCTCTCTCTCTTTCTCTCTCTCCCCCCCTTTCACACACAAATAAAGAAACTGAGGCTCAGAAGAGAAAGTCAAAGGATTCACAGATAGCAAGTAAATAATGAAACTAGGACAATTTGTGCTCTGATTCTGAGGTCCTTTCCAGCTTGGACATTCTGTGATTCCACAATGATGTAAGCTTTAGCTTGCAATAGAATGGTTTCAGACTTTCATCCCATCTGTGTCTCTGATTTGAAAATTGTTGTCCCAGATCAACTATACACAGAATAAGACCATGATTCTGTCCTTTGAGGTATTGTGAACCTGTATCCTTGAAAATTGCCTGAAGACATAAGATGAAGCAGCCTTGTAGAAAAACCTGAGGCAAAAGAAAAATGATCTCATATTATTAGGAACACATATTTTTCAATTCCTTTGGATACTAAAGGGAGCTGGCAGAAGGACAACATTTTTGGGTCTGTTGGGGGTGATGCAGCCTAGTCCAACTGTTGCTTAGTAAACCAAAGTCAGAGCAAGTAGGACATCTGGGTCTAGTCCTTTAGTATGTTCTGCTGACAGTGGGAATAAAAATGAGAAATAGGTTGTTGTTTCCTGTCTAAATCAGGATGAGAAGCCATCCCTTCATTCAGATAGCATAATCAGTCCTGAGTGAATTTGTGTACTATACAGAGTTTGTACATTGTACATGAGTTTCCTTTTTACTTGGCTTCTCTTCATTGTTTTTCTACTCTGTACATAATGGTATTGGCACTCAGGGCCTTTTTAAAATCCCCAATCAATTCATAACTAATCTGAATTTTATTCTTTTAGGGAGACTTCTCTGATCCTCAGTTTCTTCATCTGGAAAAGGAAAGATTTGGATTAGATATTCTTATGAAATTCACAGGATTTAGAGCTAGAAACTTAATGAGCATCTAGATTAGCCTCCTGATTATAAATGAGCAACCTGAGGATTAGTTTCCTTCATGTAAAATGAAAGGGTTAGCCTAGAAGTCTTTATATGGTCCATGGGATTTAGAATTAGAAAGTACCTTAAAAACTATCTTGTTCAACCACCTCTCTTTAAAGGTGAATAAATGATCCCCAGAGTGGAAGTGACTTTTTTTTATTATGGTCACAAGAACTCAAGTCATCCCAATGTAAATGTTGTGCTAATGCACTCCATCTTCTAACTTCATGTGTGTTTCCTACTTTTCTACTTTGCCTAGATTTTCTTTTGTCATCTTCCCTAGCTTCCTCCAAGATTTAGTTAAAATTCTGCTTTTTTGAAGAAGCATTTTTCCAGGCCTCCTTAATGTTTGGGACTTCCTTTGAGATATTTCCAGTTTATCTTGCACATAATTGTTTGTATGTTGTTACAATGATTAGACTGTGAACCCTTTGAGGGCAGGGTGCTGGGTTTTTGTTTTTGTTCTAGTTCTCCTCCTCCTCCTCCTCCTCTTCCTTCTTTTCTTCATATTTCTCCTTTTCCTTCTCTTCCTTTCTCCTTCTTCGTTTTTACCCTGTGAATGTTGGATTTTGAGTCAAAGAACATGGATTTGAATCCCACTGTTCTTATTACCTGTGTGACCTTGGGAAAGTTTACTTAATATTTCTCGTTGTAAGTTTCTTCTGTAAAGTAATACAGTTGATTTAGATGACTTCTAAGGTCTCTTTCAACTTAGATTCCACAATCTTATGCTACTAAGTGTCAGACGGTTTGGGAAGTATTGGGGATACAAAAATGAGAATAAAATGAAACATTCATTGTCATCAAGGAATTTACATTCCACTGAAGAGATGCAACATAAACATAGGAATTTGGGAGATAGAGGTGAGGGTCAAGGAAAGAAAAACACTGGAAATCTCAAGTTGGCCTTGAAGTTAGAGAAATTTGGGTTCAAGTCCTACCTTGAGGCAGTAGAAGGAACAATGGCTAGAGCACTGAATATAGTCAAGAATTCAAATCAAATCTGGCCATACATATTTACTTACTGTATGACTATGGACAGATTCTTTTACTTCTGTCTGTCTTGGTTTTTTTCAACTGTAAAATGGAGAGAATAAATATCACTTATTTCCCAGGGCTGATATGAGGATGAAATGAGTTAATATTTGTAAAGTATTAGCATGGAACCTGGCACATAGTAGGAATTTAATAAATATTTGTTCCCTTTCTTTTCCTCCTTATATTCCAGCCACCTTTGTGACAGGTAATGAAATATTCTTGACAGTAAGTAAATTGGTGAGAGGGAATTTGTTGTTGGTGGGGAGGGGAGAGGTGGAAGAAGACAATGAATCCAGTTTCTGACATTTTGAGTTTAAGATGTTTATGAAATTTCTAATTAGAGATATTTAGTAAGTGATTGGAAATGTGGCATCGTGGCTCAGGAGAGGGAACAGGACTGGAAAAGTGGATCTGAAAATCATGTGTATATAGATAATAATTGAATCTATGAGAGCTGATGTGACCACTAAGTGAAGTAGTATAGAAGGGGAAAGGAGGAGAACCCAGGACAGAGCATTAGGGACGTTAGGGAGCTTAGAGGACATGCTTTAGGTGAAGATTCTGTATAGGAGACTGAGAAATAATCAGAGAGGTAGGAGGAGATAAATCAGTATCATAAAACCTAGAGAGAAGAGTACCAAGGGGAAGAGGGTATGTGCAGTGTCACAGCCTAAATAGAGATCAAGGATGAAGATTGAGAAAACAATATTAGATTTGGTATTAAAAGATCATTGAAAACTTTGAAGAATGATGTTTCAGTAGGATAATGAGGTCAGAAGCCAAACTATAGAGAGTTAGGAATAGTTTCTCTGAACCCAATTCTTTTCAAAAATATTATTTATTTATTTTTGACATTCTTGAGGTTTTTTTGTTTTGTTTTGTTTTTTGGGGTTTTTTGAGTTCCAAATTCTCTCCCTTCCTCTGGCCCCTTGTTCATCCATTGAGAAGATGAGCAATATGATATCAATTATACATGTGAAATCATGCAAGATATATTTTCATATTAGCCATGTTGTAAAAAAAACGAGAAAAATATAGATTTTACCCATCCTTCCTACTTACAAATTGTTTTCTTTTTATATTTTTAATCATTTGCTCTTCCAGGTAAATTTTATTTTTTTGTGCTTTAATTCTTTTATAGTGTAATTGTCATGGAATTGAACAAATTAATTTAGGTACTATTATTATTTTTATTATATTGGCTCAGCCTATCCATGAGCAGTTTATATTTCTAAAATTACTTAGATAATTCTTTTTCTGTAAAGTTCTTTTTGTAGTTGTATTAACATAATTTCTGTGTGTTTCTTAATGGGTACAGGCTCAAATATTTTATACATCCTACAGTTAACTTAAATAGAATTTCTTTTTCTATCATTTTTGGGGGATTTAATTGTTAGCATATGGAAATAATAATGACTTGTGCATTTTATATTCTAACTTTTTGAAGTTATTTCAATTAATTTTTATTGATTATCTGGGGTTTTCTAAGTACACAAACATATTATCTGCTAAAAAAAATCATTTCCCCTTCCCTTCATTTTTGCCTATGAGTATTTCCTCCATTTCTTTTTCCTAGTTATATTGCTAGAGCTTGCATTTTTAATACTATATCGAATAATACCGGGGACAATGGACATCTTTACTCCTGATCTTATTATATAAGAATGGCTCTTGGTTTTAGATATATACTATTTGCCATGTAAAGGAAGATTTCAACATTTGTTGTTTTCTCTTTCTTTCTCTCTCCCTTCCTTCTTCTCTCTTTTCCTTCCTTCTTCCCTCCCTCCCTTCCTCCCTCCCTCCCTTCCCTTCTTCCTTCATCCCTCCCTTCCTTCCTTCCTTTTCTTCCTTCCTTCCTTCCTTCCTTCCTTCCTTCCTTCCTTCCTTCCTTCCTTCCTTCCTTCCTTCCTTCCTTCCTTCCTTTCTCTCTCTCTCTCTCTCTCTCTCTCTCTCTCTCTCTCTCTCTCTCTTTTGGTCATTGTATATATCATTTTCCTGGATCTATTTACTTTACCTTGGTTCAGACTAATGTTCCAATGCTCTGAATTCTTTGCATTTCTCATTTTTTTGCAATGTAAAAGCCATTTCTTAATTGAGAAGCTTCCGATATATTTTCATATTTTGATTACTACAAAAATGCTACACTGACCACATTCTAATTTAGATTATAGGCACATGTGCATATTTCTCATCTTCCCTACTAAAATGGATTTTGTGAGAGTACATATTCTAGCAGATGACCTGGTACAGTGGAAAGGGAGCCAACTTGGAGTGCATAGCCCAGATTTAGTCCCAGTTCTGAAACTGACTAAATGAGACCATTGATAAGTCACTTGACTTGTCTGATCTGAGTTTCACCATGTGTAAAATTGTCATGAAACATATTTCTGCAACATTATTCTGGCTCTGAGTCCTGGGAAATAGGGCAGTCACTCTCTCCCTATCTAGATCTAGTTGCACATGTGGGGCTGTGTTCAATCGTGAGGCACCTTAAATTTCTAAAGAAAGGGGTCAGACTTTTAAAAAATGTCCTATTGTTTTATAAACTCACACTGTAGTTATAGTTCATATCTTAGAGAAGTGAAATATAAATCAAGTATAGAACAATTATATATTCTTCCCACATAAATAAAATGCTTAAGACACAAAGACATTGCCTAGGGAGAAAGAAAAAGGGTGAGACTATAAGTTGTCTCTCCTTTTAAAGTCTATTAAGCAAGTGACTCTTCCTGGCACAGTGATCAATAAAGGAAGTACTTCATCATCTTAAAGTGCAAAGTCCTTCAGGACTGAGCCAGAGCCCACATGGCCCACTGGAAGTGACCCAGGGTCCTTCAGATCAGGATTACATTCTTTAGGAATCTGTGATTTCGTCAGTAGGGGTATTGTCTGCATAATTTTTCTATGAGTTAATCAATGCTTTTTGAGAATTTCTGTAGCCAAAAAAATTCATTGTCTTGTGATGATCTTCCCTGAACTTAATGAAGCTAATTCTCATTTGATAGGTATTCCATTGTGGGGACTTTTCCAGATTTGTGTGACCTGTCAGAGCTTGTGTTGCTATAGCATAGTCCCAGAGAAACCAGAGTCACCTCCATGCTACAAAGGGAGACTGAGGAAAACTTGAATAAAAGGGGTGTAAATACTGAGTGCATCGTAGAGTTGTAAGGAAGGTATTCTGTAATCCTTACACTGCTATAAAAATCATAATTATTATAAGCACTCAGCAAATGTGAAGCTATTGTTGTTATTAGAGTCTGAATAGAGACTTGACTTTGGATTCATTGAAAAAGGGAACTCTTAGGTTAGACAATTACCTCTACCAATGCAAATCAATACTTTTTTTCCCAATTATAGTTTTAGAAAGTTACCTAAAACACTGAAATATTAAATGATTTTCCCAGGGTTATATAGCCAATATGTGGCAAAAGTAAGACTTGAAACCTATTTTTTGGCATTGTGATCTGCTCTCTAGCACCTTTGCCACCCTGTGTCTAACTACTATGAATATACTTGCTAATAATTATTATTTTACTTTGGTATCCACAAAGTAGAAGCATATAGTACATGCTTACTAACTGCTGAATGAATGACATCAAATTTAATTGAATCTAAGGAAATGAATTTTCTGCCTCTAGGCTGGCAGGGGTTCTGTTGCAGGGAGGGGGTTATTGCTCTAGAGGTTGTGTGAATGTGGGGGAGGAGAGAGAATGCAATGTGATTGTCAGGAGATATCAGAGAGATCAGTGCAAAGTCTTCCTGGAAACCAGGGAATAGACTTCAGCCTGAAAGCCATAGGCATGAGTCAGTTCAGTTCTGGTCAAAGGGGTCTGGTTATTGGGTTGGAGTTTTTATTCCCTTTTGGCAAGTAGAGAAGCACTCAGAGGATTAGAGTAATTGAGCTGGAATGTAGAGCATCTTTCCCAGAGAGGTCTTTCTTATTAATGAGGGCTAGAGATAGCCAGGCCTTCCTGAGAGTTTGTGGGGGACTCCTGGGAGGCCAAGGGTAAACATGTGGAAATGGGGCAATTCCATCCTCCAGTACCCCTTCCCTCAAAGGACCTTAGAATCACAGGATAGAGAATTTGAAAGGGACATTCGATCATCTGATTTAGTCCAAAATTCTTACTTTACCATTCAAAAAACTGAGGCCCAAAGGGTGGAAGTGATTTGCCCAAGGTCTCAGAAAGTTCAGTGCACAGTTAAGACTGGAACCTGGATTTCTTGACTCTCAGGCTAGATTTGTTTCCTAATTACTGGCATTCTGGGCTGTTTGCCAACCCTACATGACTGAGCAGACAGTTATTATTGTTGTTGTTGTTCGTCCTTCATTTTTGAAAAGGACCAGTGATATCAAAGATGATGTCTTGACTTGCATGTAAATTACATTTAGGTGAAGCAGAATTGCACAAAATCCTCAGTCTCATTCTCTCTTCCAGAGTCATAAAAGTCCAGTGGTGATGGCCTGGGATGCAGTGGATGGCCATGGCGTCTTTTATGTCTGACCAAGTTCTAAGTGCTTCACAGGGCTTGTTTCAGCCACTTTCATAACTGTTGGAACAAATTGTTCTCATCTGCCCATTATACTGGGGGAAGTCTTCAGATGCTTAGGGGGTAGACATTCTCTCACCAACCGTGAGACAGACAATAAAGGAGTGTTTGGGGAGATTCTCTTACTTGGCTATGGATTTGCCACTTGTGTTCAGTAACTGAGCAGCAGGGGCCAGGGAATCATTTTTCTTAAGTGAGGAATGCCTTTAAGAGATTTCTCAACATAATTTTGCTAAGCTCCTTACATGTGTAAGATTTTATGATAGGCCCTTTGGAGAAATAGAGAGGAATAAGACATGGACTGTCTCTCTCCAAAGAGCTCACACCTAGTAGGGAGGATAAGACAGGGACAGAGTTGATGAAAATATGTAGTAAGAACATAAACAAAATGACAAATTCAGATGTCAGACAGATTGCTATTCTCTGGGATGATCAGGGAAAACTTTGGGAAAGAACTAATAGTTAGTAGAGACTGGTTAGGATTTCATCAGAAAATATGGTCTGGATAACAGTTCCCAAGAAATTCTCTGTCCTATCAACTCATTTAGCTCCTATTGGATTTCCTTGTGAGTTAGTGAGTTGTTCATCACTGACAGTTGTCTGAATAGATTTTGAATGCCTACTTGACAAACATGCTGAACGGATTTCTGTGTTGGGAGTAAGTTTGGATTAGATGATTTTAGGAGTTCTTTTCAGTTTTGAGATTCTATGATTCATTTATTTAAAAAAATTAAAAATGCTTAAAAGCAAACAACAAATTTGCAATTATTGTTAGGATAAACTGTTTTCAAATTTCTTTTATTAAACATGATCATTGCATAAGCAAATCAAATTATATGGAATGCATTTTTATGTTCTTTAAGTTAACCAATGCCTTTTAACAATGAAAATATCTCTCAAATGTCCATTTTCTCTTGATTTTTTTCTTTCTAAAACACTTTTATTTTACCCTATGAGTTCAAAATTTTGGAAAATAATATAATTCCAGATCAAGATTATGCTCTACAGTACCGCTAATGGGAATTCCTAGACCGTAGGGCCTTGGCCATAGGCTAAGTTTCTTCCAAATTTATTCATGTGGGGCTTGTCTCTCATTTTCTGGCTTTTGTCCTCTTACCTGTCCATTGATTTCTATAGATCATCCATATGAAAGCTGAGATCTTGTTCACCAGGACCTTAATATCACAGTATCATAAGAATTAGTTCTAAAAAGTAACTTAGAGATAATGGGGTCCAATCCCTTGCTTTTTAACCACCAGAAAACTGAAGGCTAAAAAGGAGAAATGATTTGCTCCATGTAACTCAGCTTGTTAAGTTGCATAATTAGAATTCAAATACATGTCTTCTGTCTTTGAATCTAGTTGCTTTATTATTTATTGTTTCATACTTCCTCATATTTAATATGTGGTTACTTAATTTCCTCCAAACTGAAGAAATATCTATAAGAGGCAATATTTTTTTTCTGTCAGCATTGAGGAGACAAAACACATAAAAAGTTAATGCTAGTTAGAGAATCTCATTGTATTGGAATATTGAAACTGGACCAGATTAGTGTTAATGGAAAGAAAACTGGATTCAGGGGATTGGGTTGTAATTTCAGCTACCTGTGAGCAACTAGGTGGCAGAATAGATAGAGTACTAGACCAAAATTAGGAAAACTCATTATCATGAGTTCAAATTTGACCTCAAACCCTTACTAGTTGTGTGACCCTGGGCAAGCCGCTTAATTTTTATAGGCTTCAGTTTTCTCATCAGTAAAATGAGGAGTAGGATTTAATGGACTCTGAGATCCTTTTCACTTCTCAATTCTGGTGATTTGGTAGCTTATGTTTAAGTTTGACAGAAGAAAGACCTTCATCTCTGGTATCAGCTAACCTAACAAACTAATGGATGGACACATCAAAGCTAGGGAAATCAGCATATTATTAGTAACATTTCTCCCTTCTTAAAGAAAGCATGTATCAAATTTTGCAGAATTATAAAAAATATTACAAAACATAATCCAATTTACAATTTCAATCTCTCTAAACCTTTTGAGCCAGACTCCCCTGCATCCCTTTCTATCAATGAGATTCTGGAATCCAGCTAGACTTCCCACATCGGTCAGTGCCACCAGCCACAAGGTGGCCACCCTACTCCACAGTGCCAATTAACATTTTTTGATGCCTTCTTTGATCCATGTCTTTACTTCCTCACCTTTTCAATGACTTCCTCCCTGTAGGTAAAAGCTCCCAGATTCCCCATATTCTCTCAAAATGGAAGACTTAATGATTTAAATCTTTCAGTTTGTACCCTTCTCCAACCTCCAGTTCATACCCACTTTTTACTCTGAATTTCTCAGTGAAAATTCTTATTTTCAGCTTCTTCCCTACAGTAGTCCCATATCTCTTTTCTATCCCTCACCAAAGGTAGAGTCTTTTAAAAATACATTAAATTTATGTGAATGGTGCTATATAAACTGTGGAAACAAGGAATTAAACAGAACTAGTCCTTGTCTTATAGATTCTCATATATGACAGATTTCTCTGAATTAGGCAAATGAGGCTCTGCCACTATCTGGCTATATATCCTTTGAAAAGACCCTTTCCCTCTCTACAACTTAAATTTTTCACATTTGAAAAATGAGGTTTGACTGAAAACTCCTTCTAGATCTTACATTCCAATATTTTCTCTTCTAAGTATAGTCAAAACTGTGATGCCTTAGACATTCAAGAAAGAACTAATAATTATTATAGTTTACTTTAGTTTTATTTTAAGAAGGAAAAAATAATATCCTTAACATATTTAAATGAAATTCAGTGTTAACTCACTAATACTCTTATAGTCTGACAATAATAAATAGCTATAAGAAAGCTGAATAATGAAGTTAATTACTCCTGAGGCTCTAAAATGAACTATTTTAGGTGTCTTAAAATATTCATAAAATATTTTTATTTTATATAGTTAAGATATTTGAGTTGTATTATATTTCATCAACTGCTGCATTATGAATCCTAGAAATCTAGTATTAAAAATGTTAAGATCAAAAAAGGGTCCTTACTTTTTCTTTCTGTAATCAAAACAAAGGTAGCCCACATTTCTAAGCTACTTTAAGATTTGTAGTTATCTGTCTCTCTTTTTCTCTCTCTCTGTCTCTGTCTCTGTTTCTTTCTCATCAGTACTCTAGAATGTTAGACAAACCTGTCCTGTATATCACTAGCTCAATAGCATCCTAGCTGATTATTAACATTCTAAGTTTAATTAGAGAGAAGGATTTTACACTATTTTACATTGTTACTACAAAATGTTCAATAGTTTGCTTATAATAGGCATTTAATAAATACTTGATTGATTGATACAAATATTAATAGCATCCTTTAAAATTATCGATGCTTTTTTTTTTGGTTACATGACCTGAACATTATTTCTCTCCTTTATCCAACAAGTAACTTTAAAACAGAGATTTAAAAAAAAAGTATGTGTAGGGAAGCAGTTTAATAAAATCAATCACCATTTCAATTTTGATTCTAGATTCTTATTGCCATGTTGCAATAATTTTTTTCCTTTTTCTCATTCATAGGATTAAAATATTCCACTCAATTCTCTTCCACCCTTTCATCTCTCTGAATCACCCTATTTACTATACATTACTATACATATTGCTATGTATATATATATATACATGTTACTTTATTATCAGTACATTATATTATAATTATTACTCTGCTATTACCACTTATATATCCCTTATATCACTAAATACTTGTTGAAGGATTCCATGGCTACCACTTCACTATCTCTAAAACTTAAAATTGTTTAAGTATTATATGACTTCTACTTCTGTCAATACTTCAACTAGTCATGATTTAAAAGATAAGATATCCTTTCTCTACTACCAGAGATAATAACTGAAAACTAAATGTTTTAAGATTTGCAAAGCTCTCTGTGTAGTCTTACTTTATTCTTTGTGAGTTAGTTTTATGAACCCCTTTTACAAATGAGTAAATGGAGGTCAGAGAAGCTAATGAGTTTCCTAGAGTTACACAAATAGTGAGGCTCAGTGCCAGTATATGATCACGAGTCCTTTGTTTATCCCTCCTGAGTAATTAAATACTCAGACGTTTTTGTGACTTAAACATTCCTTCTGTAGGATCCAGTCTTTCAGAGACAGGATTCTGAATTCTAGGTTGGTCATGGGATGACACTTACAAGATTCAGTCTTAAAAAGGAGCTTGCAGAATCATTTTTTCTGCTTGGTATAGCCAGGGTCACCTTCATGACAGTGAGGCATTGGAGAAAGATATCAATAAGAGGAATAATCATAATAAAACAAAAATAACCAAGCACTAACACACATGCAGGTGAGTTGAACTAGCATAAAGAGCAATGACTTTAGAGTTAGAATACTTGAGTTTGATTTCAACACTTGAGTAAATGAAAAAAAACATTTAAAATATTTACAGTATGTCAAAGACTGCTGTAAATGCTGTGGGCATAAAGAGAAAAATGATGTTGAGCTTCTTAAATTCTGTAAACCTCAGTTTTCTCAGGGTTGCGTTGGGTAGACTGTAAAGCGGACCTTTCCGCATTTTGAGTCCTATCACTCCCTCCTATGTTTTCTGTGAAATAGGAGTGACACTAAGTGACTCTCTCTCCCTCCCAGAGTTGTTTTAAGAGGTTTTGTAATCCTTAAAGGGTTAGACAGTAGGAAGCTGTTCCTTTTATAGAATCTTTTAGTCTAGAAAGAGTTTTGCAAAAAAAAAAAAAAAAAGAGTTTCCAGAAATTTTCTCATTTGGTGCTCACAAAACCCTGGAAAATCAGTGATGTTGGGATTAGCCCCCCTATTTTGCATATGAAGAAGCAATTCCTCGGATGAGAGGCTGTGAGTAACTGAGGACCCCATAGCTAGGGAGTGTTAGAGCTTAGCTAGCTGGTCCTTACTCTCCCTCCCAATCCTATGTTCCTCTCCCTGTTCCATGTTGCCTCACAACAGATGACAAGTTGGTGCTTCAAGAAAGAAATCCACCCCATGGTTGGTTTCTTTCCAGCTTAATTTTGCGAAGTGGGTTAAAGGTCAGTCCATCTGTACACCCAGTCTTTGCTGAATACAGAACTGGCTTTGTGTACATTAAATGTGCTTTCCGTGGGATAATTAAATCTTTTGTCTTGGGCCCTACAGGGGCTCTCAATTAGTAACATGCTGGTGCCTATAAGTGACAGGAACTGTTGGAAATGCATGCATACCTTCTCTGAAATGGCCTGCTTCTATGATATTATGCTGCTCCCTTGGACATGGCATTCTCAATTCCTGGGTTTTCAATATGGGGACTATATCAAAATGCCTGGCTTCTTGCACATTCAGGGACCCTGTGGGAGACATCCTCCTATTTCCTATAGCTCTTTGTTGCACTAATTGAAACAATAATAATAGTGGCTGGCATTTATATGGCCCTTTAAGGGTTACAAAGCCTTTTTTTTACATCCATCATGTCGTTTGATTCTCAACCACCCAGGGAAGGAGAAAGGGTAGCAGTTGTTACCTCTCTTTCACAGATGAGGAAACTGAGGCTCAAAGAGATAATGGAGTCATATAGCTAATAAGTGGCAGAGCTGGAATTATAAGGCCAGCATTATTTTTACAATTGCAAGCTATTGAATCACTGACAATAAAAACACACTGTGTGATCTCAAAAAAGTCCCTGTTCTTCTAGGGGTCTCTATTTTTTTGAGTGTGAATTGTATGCGTTATAGTGGAAAGAATACAACATTTTGATGGATGTTGAGTTCAAATATTGACTCTGTAAATCAAGAATTGTGTGAACTTGTATAAATCATTTTACTTATGGGGGCCTTGGTTCCCTAATCTATAAAATGAAAGGGATGGATTAGAGATGATCTCTGGTATTCCATAATTCTATACCTTAGTTATTAAGAAGCAGAGAGTAATTTTTTGTTTTCTTTTGTATTTAGTCTTCATTGTTTATCCTGGAGTTTTATACAAAGAACTTAACAAATGTTGTCAAACTGAACTAAATTGGCATGCCATTAGGCCTCTGTTAGATCGGATCCAAGTATTTGCTTTACTGTACTTAATCCTTGCAGTGGCAATGGTGTCTTGCTATTCTCTTTCATCAAACTTTCCACTTCTCTCCACTCCCTCAACATCATACCCCTTAGTTAAACTGCATTTCCTGTTGTTCCAGTTGCTCTTCTTGGGTTCTGGAAACTCAAATTTTACCTCATGCTTCCCTTTTTACTTTTCAGTTAGTGTTCTTAGAGGATTCAATTTGGGAGAGTGGCTTCTCTTGAACTAATAACTCTCTACATTTTCTTTTCTTCATTTCTAATGAAGCAAGATCCTTTGGATATTCTCCTCTGATGCTTCAAGGTTGAGGTGACCCTGGACTCTCAAAGACCAAGAGCTTTGAGCACCAGCCCAGACTACATGTCTCTGTCATGCTAGCTAAGTACAGAGGACTTCATCCTCAACCAGGTGGATTTTTTTTAAGGGGATTTAGACTGGTAATAGCTTCTGATGAAATAATTTCCTAAAGGATGGAGAGCTTTTCCTTTATATGGGTGAAGCCATTAATCATTAATGAAACAATTCCTTGAAGTATTAGAGAAAGCAGGAAGGAAACAAAAAAGGAAGAAAGGAAGGAAGAGAAGAGAAATATTGTATGTTTTTTTTTTAATTTTGAGGATTATTTTTTTATATTGACACTTTTTTTTCACATGTGTTCCCAGGAGGCCTAACTGTGCCTAATTCCAGATGTGATGCTTTTGAAAATGTAGAGGCTTTGGTGAAAGGGAGGAACTGAGTGTCCCAGGGAGGGCCCTGAGTTGAGAAAGAAGCCCTCCCAGGCTGCCCTGCTCTGCTTCCTTGCCAGGTTTTTCTCCCTATTGGCCCATCACGGCTGCTCCAATTTCAAATTTCTCTGGACTTGGGCCTGCCACTTAGGGCCACTGAAGTGAAATGTTGAATGAGGTGAAGTTGGGTTGGAGGCAGTAAACTTTAGGCTACCAAAGGCATTTTCTTTACATAGAAATATGTAAGCATGACACATATGACTATACACACAATTATATGTACACATACACACATGTATAAAGATCTTAAAACATATACATATGCACAGTGCACAGGACACTCATTGCAATGTACAACACACATGTATGTGCACAACACATTGTATGCATATGGACACACCATGCAGCCCAAAATACATCACATATATTATGCATACATGTATATGTGTACACAGATATAATACATATATATTGCATATATTAAATAAACACATATATTTACATGTATATATGGTATATATATATATAAGTATACATACACATATATAAAAATCCATTTATATAATACATATGTGTGTGAGCATGTATAAATGTGCCCACATATATCACTTTAGGCATAATTTCTAGGAAGTTGTGATAAATGAGATTAATTTTGAAAAGCTAGGTCAGACCTATCCCTTGATTTTAATTCAGTGAGGTTATGTTGCTCTCTCCTACCTTCTCCCTCATTAGGGCAAGAATCATTTCTTAAATTAACTATATATGTCCTTTAGGACTTAGCATATATTGTTCTCTATATTGTGAGCAATTCATATTTTTTTGGCAGAAGTGGGAGAGGGAAAAAAAGAACTTGGATTTATGAGATCTTGGGTTAATATATTTGTTTCTCAGTCTCAGTTTCTATACACACATACATGCACATATACTTACATTACTACTTCATAGGGTTGTTATGTTGTAAACCTTAAAGTGCTATAGAAATGGGAACTTTTATAATTTGGTACTGCTCTTGATACTACCACCACTACCACCACTACCATCTGTCCTATACCTTTTTAAATGCCATTGTCAGTCATCATAGGAAGTAGATGGACTCAAACCAAGGTTCTCCTTGATTATATGTCTAGGAAATTATGACATGTTCAATACTGTGTGTAAATGTGATCACAAGACTTAGCAGAGAAATCAGTTTTAGAATGATGAGATAAGTACCAACATCAGTTCAGGACAGCTGGTCAGGGAAGGATAAGGATGACACAGGGTGATCACTTTAGTTTGGATCATGAAGGAGGAAGACAAAGTTTCTAGTTACCAGTTTTGTATTTCTTCTCTGCACTCTTGTAACTTGGCAGGAGCATAGCTATAACAGCCTGCCTCAAAGTACCATTCTAAATTACTGTGTTTTAGACACCATGTGCTGGGATGATTGTTATGTTTTCAATGTGAACATTTATACCTTAGAAATTAGCAAATGCAACATATTTGGGTTTGGTTTATTGTTTTATTGACTGTCTAGACTTAAGAAAGCGATGGAAAAATGTTAATAAATAAATGCAGATTCAACTTGAAAGTGTGTCATGGGTCCTAGAAAGGCTGTTAAACATTTACTGGCAAACCTCTTTTTAGAGAGGAAATGTGTTATTGTGGAAAGAGCATTGGACCTGGGGTCAGGAGATACTTGCCTTCCACTGTCTGCCTCCCACCTACCATTCCAAAAATTTCGTACTACCTCTCTTCATATACTAGAACTCAATATTCCATCTTTCAATTCTAGGCTCATACAGGTCATCCCCTCAGGTCTGGAATGCTATCTCTCCTCACCCTAGTTTATTAGAGTCCTTCTCTTCCTTTAAAGCTCAGCTCAAATGCTTCCTCCTACATAAAGCCTTTGCTGATGCCCTCAATTATCAGTGCTTGTTCTTTCTTCCCAATTACCTTGTATTAAGGTATTTAATTTATGCCTATTTTTCCCCCAGTAAAAGGAAAGCTTCTTGAGAATAGAGACTATTTCATTTTTATCCTTGTGACCCCTCTACCTGGCACAATGCCTTGTACAAAGCAAGAACTTAATAAATATTTGTTCAATTGAATATATTTATTTGACAATTAGAAAGAATGTTGTACAGCCTATTTTTAATTCCTGGCCAGGAGGCAGCAAATGAATGCAGGGACCAATATATTTAGTCAGCCCACCTCCCTTTCTTGCACTGAAGCCCCTGGGTAAACATGTTGCTTGATGGGTTTCCTGACTCATTTCATGGCCTTTCATAGAAATTGGAGTTAATGATCTCTAAGGTCTTTTCTAAATCTAAATATATGATTTGATAGTCCTTTGATAACAACACAGACAGGGTGCCTCATGGTGCAGTAGTTAGGGCACTAGGCTTAAAGTCAGGTGTTTGAAAGTTGAACTCTGGCCCTCTGCCAAATCCTCTATATGACCTCCAGCCTTCCCTCTCAGGACTTCAGTTTCCTCCTTTGCATATGATGGGGCTAATTTGAAAGGTCTGTTCCCTCTTCTCTCCCTTTCTTTCTTATGTTGGTTTGGAACCTTCCCAGTCTTATCTCTATGCCTGTTCTATGGAATGATCCCTGAAGGCTCCAGGATAGCACATTGTAGGGCTGCTCTGATCTGCCCCATTATACTTTTGGATTGGAGCCTATGAGTTCTATCCCTTGGAGCATTTGTAGCTATAAACCTGGGCCCCTTCCAGCAGATAATGGAACTCCCCTGATTATCCTCATTACCTGTAAAATCGGAAAGTTATAATAGTCTCTAAGGTACAATTCAGCTTTAAATCTATGATCCAGAGGACTCATGGAGCAAATGTAGTCACTGTCTTGCTTCTTAATCATTTGAAATCATTACCTTTATTTGGGGTAGAATGGAAAAGGATTGTAAAGAGTCCAGTTAAACTTGTTAAGGTAAAACCCTGGAGTTACTGGAGAGAACGAGTTGAAAGCTGACAGCATCTTAAATGTGTACAGTTACTTTCTCCCCAGAGCTTCATGAATGTGAGATCATTTATCCATAGAATTATAGAAACTTAGGGCGGAATCTCAGATGTTAGTTGGTCCACCTATACCTGATGCAGGCATCTCCTCAATGTCATCTCTGACAGATGTTCAGCCATCTTCTGCTTGAAGACCTCCAGAACTGAGGGGATTATCAATTTGAATGAGATATAGAAAGCTCATTTATAGAATCTGAGGAAGTCCCAGAGCAAGGAGGGAAATGTTGTATGACATCAAACCTGCAATAAAAGATCGTGATGAGTCCTATTAGTGACTAATTCTAGTAATAATAGTGATAGTTTCTGTTTACACAGTGCTTTAAGATTTTCAAAGAGCTTTACAAACAATACCTTGATTTAATAATCTTGGGAGGAAATGAGGCAGACAGATTTTTTGGTTTGTTTTGTATTTGAGAAGAGGAGAATAAGTATTTATATAGTACTCACTATATTCCAGGAACTGTACAAACTACTTTGCATATATTATCTTTTAGGTAAATGACTTGGCCAGAGTCACCCAGCAGATTTGAAGTCAGGTCTTCTTGACTCCTGGTCAATGCTGTATCAATCAAGCTACTAGGAAGATGAAATTTAATAGAAATAAAGGCAATAGTTTACATTTGAGTTAAAAAAATCACAAGATAGGAGAGGAGAGTCAAGATAATAGTTGCTATGAAAAAGATCTGAGAGTTTGTGTGAATTACAATATCACTGAATCAAAAGGGAATATTATGTGGTGGTCAGGAAAGTCACTTGGTGATATTGAGTCTTGTCTACAATGGAAGAGGTGATAGCTCTCCTGCATCTAATTCTACTGGGGTTTTCCCTCCAGAGGGTGATTTGTGAAACTTCTACCAGTACACTCTTGGAGCAATGACCCCAGAAGCAGACACAATTTAGAGGATGGTATTCAGTTTTAGGTGCCACATTTTAGGAAGGAGATTGATATGAAAAAGAATGCCTTGATTAAGGTTATTGGAACTAAGAGGATTGCAGAGCATAGCTTAGGAGGCGATTGAAAGACAGGTGATATGTGGTCTAATCAAGGGACATCAGTAGTACCATTTAAGATAGTAGCCATCTTAAATATTTGAAGGGTTGCCAGATGAAAGATGAACTAGACTTACTATGCTTTGCTTCAAAGAGCAGAACTAAGAACAATGGGTGGAGACAGGAGGGCTTATTAGTAATAGTTGATATTTTACAGACTTTAAAATTTATAAAATATCCTTTATATTATTTCACAATGGAAAAATCTAGAGTTCTGAAGTTTGAGGAACAAGATTCAAATCATGATACTATCTTAGTGACTTCATGCAGGACATCAATCTATCCCTGGGCCTTTCAGGTCTAACTTCCATGATCTTATAGTTCTCTCAACAATTACTTTGGCATAGCTAGTCACTCAGTCAATCATTTTTCAGTCATGCTCAATTCTTTGTGACTCATTGGCAAAGATACTAGAATGGTTTGCCATTTTCTTCTCTAGCTCATTTTACAGATGAGGAAATTGAGGCAAACAGGGTCATGAAACTAGTAAGTGTTTGAGACTGGATTTGAACTCAAGTTCCTGACTCCAAACCTGGCATCTTATATAGTGCACTTCCTAGTTAGCACAAGTTTTTATCATCCTGATTTTACTGAAGAGGATCTGAGAGAAAAAGTAGAATTTGAATCCAAGTAATATCTGACTCCAAATTCATCTCTCTTTGCACTATACTACACAGCAGACTTATGGTTGATATAAAGGAAAAACTCCCAATAGTCAGCTGCATCCTAGAATAAGCTATCTTGGGAGGTAGTGGCTTGGCTCCAAGGATGGGCTGGCAAATGTTTAACAATCCCCTCTCTGAAAGGAAAAAAAAATTACATAGACACACTTTTAAATTTAACCTGAATTATTAACATTCTGATCATCCCTTTCAACAAAATAATAAATCAAGGCCTGATTTGTAGAGTTTTAGCTGAATCCTAAAACCTTAAGGCAAATGCTTATACTGAAAGTATAACCAAAACCTGAATGGCTTTGTGATGTTTCCAACACCTGAGGTGTCCAACACCTTCATTGAAGGTCTATAAGTGAATGCTGAATAATAAATGCCTACCTCTCAGGGATGTCTTAAAGGTGTCGTTCCTATTCTGAAGGAACCAGGCCATATGGCCTCTGAGATCCTTCCAGGGTAAGATTTTATGAATTTTATGAACCTTCTCCCTATTGAGAAAGCCCATAATGAAAATCATGGTTTCCATCTAGATGTTTAAAGTTGATCTTTTTAGTTTTGCATAAAGATAGTATGTGCTACATGATGAAAATATGATTTCCCCCATTTCAGAGACAGAAAATTAGGGCTTAGACTGCCCTGTAGGGCACAAATGGTAAGGGTGGGACTCCAGATAAGGCCCTGGGACTCCAAATCCAGGACTTTTCCCATTATGCTTTGCAGTCTTTCAGTTATGAAATGCTTTCCTCAGCGTATTCCTGTGAGGTAGAGTGTAAATATTATTTTCATTTTAGTGATTTGCCTAGTGTGTGATATTCCCAGGCCACATGACTAATGAGCCTATTGCCCTAGATTCTTAGAAACCATGCAATTCAATGCACAATTGTCTGATACTAGTTATAAAATGGGAAAGGAGAGATTAGGATAACCTATCACACATATTTCTATAACATAGTTCTTATCGCATCACTGCCCTATTCAAAAATAGTTACCTACTGACATAAAGATGGAATACAAACTTATCTGTTTGCCTTTTAAAGCCTTTCACAGACTGATGCCACATTATCTTTTTTTTTTTTTTTTTTTGCTGAGGCAATTGGGGTTAAGTGACTTGCCCAGGGTGACACAGCTAGGAAGTGTCTGAGACCAGATTTGAACTCAGGTCTTCCTGACTTCAGGGCTGGTGCTCTAACCAGTGCGCCACCTAGCTGCCCTCTTTTTTTTTAAGTACAAAATAGTATGCTTCATTTTGCATTCAAATTCTATTACTTCTTTCTCTAGATGTGGATTGAATTTTTAACCATGGGTCCTTTGGGATTGTCTTAAATCATTGTATTGTTAAAAATAGCTAAATCATTTTCATTTGATCTTCATGCAATATTGCTTTCACTGTGTGCAATGTTCTACTGATTCTACTCACTTCATTTTGCATCAATTCATGTAAGTCTGGATTTTTATGAAAGCATTCTACTTATAATTTTTTATAGTACAATAACATGTCATCACAATCATATGCCACAGCTTATTCAGTTATTCCCCAAATGATGGACATTCCTTCACTTTCCAATTCTTTGTCACCATAAAAGGAGTTGCTACATATATTTTTGTATACATAGGTCTGCCCCTTTTAAAATTTCATTTGGGATATATACCTAATGGTAGTATTGCTAGAACAAAGAGTTTGCACAGTATAACCTTCTGGGTGTAATCCCAAATCACTTTCCAGAATGGGTGGATTATTTCACAATTTTACCACCAGCACATTAGTGTCCCTATTTGCTCATATCCCCTCTAACATTTATTATCATTTTCCCTTTTGTTATCTTAGTCAGTCTGATAGGCATGAAGTGAGAATCTTTTATAGAGTTTTTAGTTTTCAAAACACATGCATATTCAACATTCATCCTTGAAAAACCTTGTGTTCCAAATTTTTTTCTCCCTCCTTTCTACCCCTCCCCTCTCCTAGATGACAAAGAATCCAATATATATTAAACATGTGCAATTCTTCTATACACAATTATCATGCTGCACAAGAAAAATCAGAACAAAAAGGAAAAGAAAATGAGAAAGAAAACACAATACAACAACAAAAGTGAAAATACTATGTATCACATTATCTGTTCATGCTTAATGCATGTATTCACCTGTCTTCCTTGAGTCCCAGGTGGTGGAACCACTAGTAACAGAAAATAGAGACTTTTTTGAGTACTGTGGATAAATTCACTTTAATTTAGCAGTATATTTTCCAGGTATGTACATACATTGATAATGAGGTTGAAACAACACATTGCCAGAGTTAGCTCAGTGTTTGGGAGGCTCTGAAGGAGAGTAGGGAGAGAAGAAGTATTAGATTGACTACCACACTGAAAAGCCACAGAGCTGTTGTACTGACAATATTGTTGTATGCTTGTGAAACTTGGACAGTATACCAGTACCATACCAAGAAACTGAATAGCTTCCTTTTGAATTGTCTTAGAGATAACCTGGCAGGATGAGATATCAAAAACTGAGATCCTTTCTCGAACTAATCTGCAAGTGCTCAAACTCTACTGCAAAGAATGCACCTCTGTGGGCTGGCCACATTGTTCAAATGCCAAATGTACATTTGCCAAAAAGACTATCTCTCTTAAGAACTTTAAAAATGATTACACAACATGGGAGACACTGTGACATGCCATATCCAGCATGGCACGCCCTCATCAGTGAAGATGCTGTGCTCTATGAGCAAAATAGAATTGAAGTAGCTCAAAACACGAAATATGCAAGATTAGAGAATTCACCCCAAATATTTATACCGACTGTTATAGGCAAATCTCTTCACTTTTGCATAACTGCAAATTCATTTTGTACATCTACAATTCATTTCCACATCCCCTCTGCTTCCTAGAATCCCTGTAGGGATCTTCCTTAAAATACCTGCTTACTTGCCACCTCCAACAGAAAGACAATCTATATCTTCCTACTTGTGAGTATATGTACTCACACTGTATGTGTTTTGTATTTACTTATGTCTATACATGCCATTGTTTATTAGGGTATAAGATACCTAAGGGCAAGGGATCATGCTATTTTTGTATTGTCACCCATGCTGCAGTGTCTGGCATATAGAAGGCATTACATATATGCTTGTTGAGTATAATTAACTGGTTCTATAACTAAAGGACCTGGGGTTCAAAATCCAACCTAAATTGTGATTTTGGGCAAATGATTTAACTACCTTGAGTCTCAATTTCCTCCTCTGTAAAATGTAGGGATTGAATTAAATGTTTTCTAAAGTCCTTTCAAGTTCTAGATATATTATTTACTCTTGAAGTAGTCAGGGAGGCTTCATAGCAAAGGTGGGCTTTGAAGAGCATGTCAAACATGAAACTGCTAATAAATTATCACCATTCCTGATGAATTAATGAAAACGAAATTCTATAAGTCACAAATCCCTAAATTATTGAATCTGTAAGTAATAATTATGATGTATCTCTGAATAATTAAATTAATTTAATTTATTCTTGACTTATTTGTTTCTGCTTCTTTCCTGAAATTTCTTAATGTGAGAATTTCATTATTATTTTTAAAAGGATCTCAGGAAGAATTAGCAAGCTAATTTCAAATGTCTCTTGGGAGTAGGTAGGGGAGGGCAGTTTATACTTTCTCATTTATACTACATCAGGTACTGAGACCAACTTGAAATTCTTTCTTTAGTATTTGAGCTTGTTATAATGCTTTTTTGAGCTTGCATAATTCTTTTCTCACATGAATCTTGGAAAGACCAATATGGAAATATAATTATTCTCTTTTCCATTTTATAGATGAAGTTGAAGCTTAGTATTGTAAAGTGACTTAGTCAGTTGAGTTCTAAATAGTAGAATTTGAACCTACATTTTCTAATCTCTGTCTGGAATCCTTTTCACTACCTCTTTTGATCCATTGAAAAAATAAATCAGAGAAATCAAAGTGAATAGAAAAATTCAGCATCTCAAAGAATAGAGACACAGCTATATTTTTCTCTAATCTAAGTATAAGAGCTATTAGGAGTATGTCAGTGGTTAATAGAAAACACACACACACATACATACACAAAAAATGTGAGTAGCCACATACTTATGTACAAGTAAGACTATACTGTCTCATTTCTAAAGTAGTAATAATAATAGTAATATTAATTAACATTTACATACTACTTAAAATTTGCAAAAGCCTTTACAATATTGTCTCACTTTATTTCACAATAATATTGGAAAATAGGTATTATTTTTTATCTCCATTTTACAGATGAGGAAACTGGGGCAGACAGAAGTTATATGATTTACCCAGGATTACTTAATTAATGATTGTCTAAGGCTGGATTTTACTTTTGGTCTTCCTGATTCTAGGTCAAGCTCTCTGTTCATTGGGTCACATAGTTGCATTGGTTAAGTAGAATATAGGTCTCTTTGAACATCAATCAGGAATTAGTTGCAACCATGCTTGTGGTCTGATAATGCATTCCAAGAGATGAAGCATATGCATCTACAACTTAGGATATTACCTTTAAACAGAACTGCAGTCTGATTCTGAGTAAGTAAAAGTGTGTAGGGAAAGCTCTCATTTTTATTAAGGAATAAAAGGGAAGCTGGGGCTTTTTACAAAGTAAGCAGAGGTCAGAAATATTTGAAGACACCAATCAAGAACAAGACATGAAGATAAACACAGAAGTTGATAGACTTCCTTTGGCATAATAGTACCCCATGTTTCTGTCTACATGTTCCTCCTCCTTCTGGAGAATGGACCTAAACATCATGAGCACAGGAAATAATAATAATAATAACATATAATAATAATTAACAATTGTAAAGCACTTTATGATTTGCAAATGTCTCATTTTATCTTTGCAATAACACTGGGAGATAGGTGCTATTTCCATTGTACAGATGAGGGAAATGAGGCAGACAGAGGTTAAATGACTTACCTGGAGTCATGCAATAATGTATCTGAAGCTACATTTGAACTCAGATTTGACCTGACTGTAAACCTATTTTGATATCTTAAGATGTCTTAAGCAAAAGAAAGAAGAAAGAAAGGCAGAGAAGCTTTGGTATATCACTTTCTCTTTTATAAAAAACAAAATGGGAAAGTCCATGCTCAAAATGACTTTTTGAATGTATCTTTGTGATGTGGCCAAGATGGATGCTAACCACTCCCTACAACATAGGGTTGGGATTAGTCTTATGATCTCAATGTTGCATGGAGCTCCCAGGAAGGACCTTCCCCTATGAGTGCAAAGTGGCACCTTTTCTACGACTTTGAGTTTAAGGTAATTGCTTAGAGTACTAAGAGCTTATATAACTTGTCCAGAGTTGTTACAGTTAGTATAGGTCAGAGGTGGGATTTGTACCTAGGATTTCCCATCTCTAAAGTCAGCTTTTTATACAATTTGTCACCCTGCTTCTCTCTCCTTGTGATGCAGTCTTGCTGAATGTCCTTGTATGTGAGTGATAAGGCATTGTCCACAGTGTAAATCTTCTAACCCATCACAATTGAGGCAAAAGAGCCCTCATTCATCAGGAGAACTTAATCAATGAATGAAATTCATAAAACTCCAGGGATATTAAATTTCATGAAAACTGGGCTTGGGTGTATCAGTTATGCTAGAAACATGTGCTGGGCTAAAGATGAAGAGAGAATATGTGGGTAGGTCTGCTATGGCATCTTCTTGTCCTGTATTCTTGAAGAATCCTTGTAAATCTAGAGCCAATTAGATAAATGCCTGAACTTGACTAATACCTGTAGATTGTTTATACCTTCTTAGCCAGTTTGCAAGATATTTCTTTCTGTTTGTAACTCTGATAACTAAACTTTTATCTCTGAATAATCTATCTCTAATTCCTTGTCTTTCACAAGCAATGATGTTATTGCCCCCTTCTATCTCAGATGTTGCCATTGCTCTATTTCAGGCCCTCATCACCTGATGATTGTATTATTGCAAAACTGTGCTGATGGGTCTGTCTGCCTTAGGTCTCTCCCTATTTTAGATCACCCGCCAATCAACTATCGTATTCACTGTCCTAAAACAAAAGTCTGGTCATGCTACTCCTCTATTCAATGTACTCCAATGGGTCTGTATTATCCCCAGAGGCAAATATAAAATCCTCTGCTAGCCCCTTCCTACATTTCCAATCATCTTATACTTGATTCTCCTCCATGTACTCTGTGAAGCAGTGACATTGTCCTCCTTGCTGTCATGCACATACACATGCTACTTACTCCTTTCAACTCTGAATATTCTCACTGGCTGTTGTCCATGCCTGGAATTCTCTCTTTCTTCATCTCTACTTCCTAGAAGTCTCAGCTAAATTCTACCTTCTGCAAGAAGCCTTTCCCAGTTTTCTTTAATCTTAGTGCCATCCTTCTAAGACTACCACAAATTTATTCTGCATATTATCAGGTTTGCTTGTAACTGCTGCATGTCATCTCTCATGTCAGACTCCGAGTTCCTTTAGAGCAGGAATCCTGTGTGTGCTTTCCCCCTTTTTTAAAATCCCTAGCACTAAGCACACTACACAGTAGATTCTTAATAAATGCTAGTTGAATGAGTGCTGGCTTTTTTTTTTCCTACGGAAACCTTTCAGTTCTCTTTACTATGTATCTATTATCCTTTGCATACTTGTGGCTTGCTACTTGTTTGATCTTGGGCACCAAATGAACTTAAGTTCCCTAAATCTCAATTTCCTCATTTGTAAAATGAGGGAATTTTAATAGATGACTTCCAAGATTACTTCCAGCTCAATGTCTGTGATCCTCTAGCTTTCCTTCTATTATATTATAAATCAAGTCAGGAAACATATACTTATAAAAAAGATCCATATCAAATTTTGTTTCTCCTGTGTACCTGTGGCCTCACCCAGCTAATGCTGTGAGTGAGTGGTACTCCTGTTGTGGATGAATGAGAATTCCATCCTTAAAGAACTCCAGAAAAAGAGAATAACTCTGTATCCTTCAGGTAAATCAGATGATGCAGTCCAATTCCAGCTACACAGCCAATACAAAGAGGATCCTCCTATCCAAGGGAGGATAATATCTTCTTCTAGTACCAGGTGCCTGACATCTCCAATATGGCTCCCTTTATCTTAGATGATTTGGGCATTTGCTATTAATTTGAGGTTACAGTTATTCAAAGGGAAGATGTAACAAGGCAGTAAAAGAGAAAGAGGATTGGATTTGATAACTTAGGAGAAGAGATTTTTTTGTTATCAATTTTCTCTGTGATCTTGAATAAATCACTTCATTTTTCTGGAGTTAATTTTTCCTAACTGCAAAATATTGGGGTTAAACTAGATGATCTCTAAGGTAGCTTCCAATTTTAATTCCTATGAGTCCAACAAGTTAGTACATATCAGTATCAGGTCTTGAACTCAGGCCTTTTGACATGAAGACTAGTGTCCTTTCTAGTTTTCATAGTGCTTCACCATTCCTCTATACTACCCCTGACCCCTGCCATTTTCTAAGCTTTACTTTTTGCCTACTCCAGAGGACAGTGTGCTACTGAACCTTCCTCTATTATGATTCCTTTGTCTATCCCTTTTTATTTCTATTATAGGTTGAAGTTGCCCTTGCATTTCTCCCAAATAACTTTTTGGAATTCTGACCACCTGGCTCGGCCTCTAAGCAAATCTTTAGTTTTTTTCTATTTGTGTTTTTTGTTGGGAAGTTGTTTTAGTCTCTACATTCTATCCTTTGTTCTTCATACTAGTGCCTTTTCCTTGAAGGGAAGGCAAGGACTTAAGATACAGCTGGTTATGGCTCAAGTGGAATAAATCTATCACCTTTCACATGTATCTTAGTTGTCTTTTAGAAATGTTGAGAATTGAGACTGAGGTGAAATATTTTTCCAGCATCACAAAGAGTGGTTGTATTTGGGTTGAGCCTTTTGATGCCTATAGTTATCCAGATGTATAAAAGAAATAACATTTCCAGTTGATATATAGCTTGAAACCTGGGAAGATCAGGGAAAGGGACAATAACCCACCTTTCACACCTGCTGGTTATGCCAATAAGGGCAAATCATTTACTACTTGAAGATTCTGTTTCTATAGCTGTGAAATGAGGATATTTTCTTATTGTAAGGCTTAGACAAGAGCAGCAAAGGCAGCTAAGTTGTGTGTGGATAGTGCTGGGTCTGGAGAGAGGAAGTCTCATCTTCCTGAGTTCAAATATGGCCTCAGACACTTACTGGTTGTATGACCCGGGCAAATCACTTAATCTTGTTTGCCTCAGTTTGTTCACTTGTAAAATGAGCTGAAAAAGAAAATGGAGATTCATATAAGAACAGCAAGGACAACTAAGAGGTGCAATGGATAATATACTAGGTCTGGAGTCAGGAAGACTCATCTTCTTGAGTTCAAATATGACCTAACACGCTATTTGTGTGATCCTGGATAAGTCACTTAACCTAGTTTGTCTCAGTTTTCTCATCTGTAAAATGACTTGGAGAAGGAAATGGCATTCCACTCTAGTATCTTTGCCAAGAAAACCCTAAAAGGGGTTATGGAGAATGGGATAGGACTGCAATGACAGCAAAAGACAAGAGTACATGTATTAATGAATACCTGAAAGACCTAAAACAACCTTATATACATTGCTGTTATAATTACTTTTACAACATTACTGCAGGCAACATTTATTGAACAGCGGTATTATCAAGATAGTGATTTCCTCGGATAGATAAAATACCAAAACTACTAACTTATACAGGATTGTCAGGAAGAAAGTACTTTATTTCCTAAAAGGTCAAATTTGAAAAGGATCCTGAAGATCATGTAGTTCAACCTCTTCATTTTAGAAATGAAAGAACTAAGACTTAGGGAGTGGTTGTGATTTACCTGAAGTTACTCAGGTAGGAAGTAGGAAGGTTAGAATTTAGGCCTATGTCATCAGGGTTAGAAGTGACCTCATTCTGCAGATGAGGAAACAAATATAGGAAGTTGAAGTCACTTGCCCAAGGCCACACAACTAGTAAGTGTTAGAGTTTATGTTTAAACTCAAGCCTTTTTACTCCACAGCTTTACTTTTGCAACTTCTTTCCATTGTGTGAAGGTCCTATGACTCCAAATAAATACTCTTTCTACTATGTCATAATGTCTCTAAAAAGCCCATTATTAAATCCCAAACTGTATAATTATTATTCACTTGGTCTTTTCTTTTGTGATCATCCTGGCTTAGACCTGGTTATGCCTCAGCATAGTGCACTTGGGCAAATCTAGTTTGGGATATGTAAATGAGGATTGAGGACTTCAATCCTGGAGTATCAATTGGAGAGACAAGTATCCCCAACTCTGCCCATGTCTTGAGAAACAGAGAAAAAGAATGGGTGACACAGGAGCAACAAATGAATGAAAAAGACTGAAAGACTTAACCAAAGAAAATGGAAGGAGTGTTGAACTTACCAGTTATATCCACACCTTAAAGGAATGAGGAAAGCTCCAAACAAAGGTCTAGTCTTTGCCCAACATGATCTCTTCCTGCCTATCCAGTAACATGCACTAAACTTCTTTTGCCTAAATTTTTCCTATCTCCTAATCTTTGGCCCTAAAATAAAAAGGCCAAACGTTAGCCAAAAATAAATGAAAATTCAAATTAGAGCAGAGAGCAAAAGTTCTCTGAATTAAGTGCTTTCCTATTTGGGGGCTCTGAGTTATTGTTTTTGTATTAACTTTTCATCAGATATAAAACTCCATAAAATAAAGCAAGGAACCATGAGAACCTCTCTATGGTAAAAATCAAGCTAATTGGTATAAAGGATGTGACTGATTGATTATACAGAGAAAAGGGCCTTGGGGGAAAAGGATGGTATCTGGAGAAGAGATCACATCCTAAAACACCCAGGGAAGAGATAGTAAAAGCCTGTAAAGAATTCAGTTCTGCTCTTATTGAGTAGGTAAAAGGGAGCAAAAAGCATTTAATAGCCACATATACACTTCACAGCAATACCCACTGATGATACACATAATTCAGGTCCTTTCTAGCCGTGATATTCTATGTTCTATGATATTTAAGGCCTTTCCTAGTCTTAGAATCTATGTTTCATGATTCCTAAAGTCCCTTCCAATTCTGACATTCTATATTCCATGACTTTAAGGCCCCTTCCAAGTAAGAAATCCTATGACTGTGCTGGTAGGCCACATAAACAGATAAATTTTGTATTTGGGCATTGTGATCACCCAATACAATGGCTATTTGAAATTGTCTTGGGCCTGAGGCTTTCATTTTATGAGTGTGTCCTTATAAGCTTCCTGCCTCAGCTGGGGCTAGGAATGCTTCCAGTACAAAGCCTTCCTTGTCTGTTCTTCCAATCCCAGTGGGGATCAGTGACAACAATGAGGTGTGTGGAAAATGATGGAAAATATTTATTTCAATTTGACCTAATGAATTCTTAAAAAACAAAACAAAACAAAACATAATTTTTGTTTTTGTTTGTTTTGATATTGGGTCTTTTCCCATAATTTCTTCTTTTCTGAGAACTTAGTCAATCTCACTGCTTTTTAAAACAAATCTTTCAAGGCTAATGACTATTTTACTTTATAATTATTGCTATACTTTGGTGATAGATAAAGGAAGAATAAAACCTTGCTTGTGATTCATATTATAGAAAGTCATCAATAGCTAATTTACAAAAGTCTGGTCCCAGTTGTTCTATTTGGGGGCTTTGATTTTATGTCATGTTCATTATGCCACTTCTTCAGAAAGTTCATATAAATTAATTAGAAGGCAGCTAGGTGGTGCAGTGGGTAGAGTACCAGCCCTGAAGTCAGGAGGACCTGAGTTCAAATGTGATCTCAGACACTTAACATTCCCTAGCTGTGTAACTCTGTGCAAGTCACAACCTCAATTGCCTCAGGAAAAAAAAAGAAGGCACTATACATTTACATTATAAACTTATACACATATAAAACAGATCTACATGCACACAAAGAAAATGGATATCTATCCTAATTTTTGACCCCAAAATAAAGAGGGCAGAAAATAAGATAAATGAAAACTTAGTTTAAATCAGAGAACCAAAGCTGTGCCTGAGTTAAATGTTTTTCTAATTGGGAGCTCAGAGTTATTATTAGGGCATTAACTTTTCATCTGATTTACAGCTCCATAAAGTAAAGCAAGAGATCATGGGAGCTTCAGAGCCATTTCATTGTCATACTATCTATATATACATATATGTATCTATATGCATATATCAATGAATAAATAAACACTAAGTACTTAATATGTGCTAGGCATCTCTCTCTCTCTTTCCCTACTTCCCTTTTTCCCTTCCTTCTTCCATCCCTTTCTTTTTCTTTTCTCTCCCTATGTCTTTCTCTTTTTCTCTGTATGTATATATGTATGTATATATGTATGTGTGTGTAAACATGAGTATATGTATATATGATGCATGCATGTGTACAGCATTGCCTTGTGAATTCATGATGGAGGGATCCTCACCTCACTATACAGAGAAAAAACACCAAAAGAAAGAATCTACTTAGTATTGATCAGGCTATACTCAGTGGAGGCAAAGTATAAAATAACTAACAAGCAGTTCTTTAAAAAAATTATCTGCAAATGTGCCAACAAGGCTTGAATATTAGGCTTTCAATTAATTGTAATCATTTTATAATTATTGCTTCTTCTTGTTGTTCATTCAGCTGTGTTTGACTCTTTGTGATCCCATGGACTCATAGTCCATGGGATTCTGGCAAAGATAATGGAGTGGTTTGCCATTTCCTCCTTTAGCAAATTGTTTTGTTAGGCAATCAAAGGTTAGTTGACTTGTCCAGGGACAGAAAGCTAGCAAATGTGTGAGGTTTTATTGCTTAGCATTCCCTTTGATGTGTGTGTAAACAAAAATTTATATGCCTGTTCCATGCTTTATTTGTGTATGTGTATGTGCTCTGAGTATTCTTTTTGCTTGTCTTTCTCCCTGTTGAGGATCCCCTTAGACTAGAGAGAAAAAACAGAATTGTGGGAGGTGAAAGTTGGAGAACCTAATTCATTACTTGTTGAGCAGACACACAATTCTCCTATGAGGAGAAGTAAAGAACTGGAATTGAAAGGTCACTAGCTCCTATAAACTCCTGTCAAGCAGTGCCTGACTAATAGCAATGCTATGCATTCTAGACATACACAAATATACTATGTATTATGTATGTATATATTTATACTACTTATTTCTGTACAGGTATGTATATATTTTTCATGTGTAATGATATACATTGTATATAGTATATGTATTTAATGCAATACAATGTATGTATTACACATACAATTATATCACAATGTATATAATGTATACATACATAAGTATTATATTGTAATGCATGCATTTATAAATTGATGTTTATGCATATATTTACATAGGCATTCCTTGGAGATATTGTACTTCTGATACCAGACTTCTACAATAAAGCAAATATTGTAATAAAGCAAATCATGTGAATCTTTTGGTTTTTTAGCACATATGTTATGTTTACTCTACTGTAGTTGAGTCAATGTGCAATAGTATTGTCCAAAAAATAAAGTACATGCCTTAATTGAAAACCAATTTGTTGCTAAAAAATGTTCATCATCATCTGAGCCTTTCATGAAAATCCTATTGCCCTAAATTTTGTATTTGTAAATGAATCTGATTGTAGTACCTAATAGAAAAAAAAGATGCTAAATTTCCTGTTTACCAGAAGTAATGTTGGGTAAAAATTAACTGCTGTGGTCAAGGTTATCTTTTCTCACTAACATAACAGATGAACTAAGTGTAATTGGAGAGCAAAGTACAAACATGTTTACAACCAAAATTTGTCAGGTAATTTATATTTCACTACATATTGATGGAACTCTATGGATTAATATTACCAATCTGGGGTTCCAAAGAGGGAAAACACAGAGTCAGATGTATTGTTTTAAAATTTTGTTTTGCTCACTTAGGTTGTAGTTATATTTCCTGATTTCAATTTCTGTTACTCTGGGAACATATAGGATCATATAAGAATTAGATCTGGGAGGGCCTAAGCAATCATCTAGTTAAGCCCCCTCATTTTACAAGGAAAGATACAAGCCCAGAGAGCTTAAATGGCTTGTCCAAAATCATATATGTAGCATGTAGTGGGGCCTCTTATTCCTATAAAGGTTTGTTATGTGGAGAAAATTTCTTAGGATTGTGGGAAAGGTAAGAACCTCTCACTAGAGAAGTTTGTATTTTAATTTCATAGAATAATATTGAAGGGAGAATGGTGTAGTTGGCTATTAGTCTCAGAGTCAGAAAAACCTATATTCAAATCTTGCTTTGGAAACCTTTTTTTTTTTTTTGCTGAGGCAATTGAGATTAAGTGACTTGCCCAGGGTCACACAGCTAGGAAGTATTAAGTGTCTGAGGCCAGATTTGAACTCAGGTCTTCCTGACTTCAGGGCTGGTGCTCTGTCCACTGCACCATTTAGCTGCCCCGCTTTGGACACTCAACACATATTCATTGTGTGGCACTAGGCAAATCATTTAACTCTCTAATGCCCCAAAGACTTCTGTAAAATTATACATTAAGGATTTTTTCATACTGATGAAATCCTAGGCCATTTAAAAAACTCAAAAAACAAACAAAAATATTAGCATTGCAGAATTTGGAGGGAACTTGGAATTATAGAATCTGGGTTGGAAGGTGCAATCCAGTGCATATCAGACTAAGAATTCTCTCTACATCATTCCTGAAAATGGCAGACCTTGCTTGAAGACATGTAGTGAGAAAACATGGAAGATGTGTACTAATGGCCTGTTCTCCTTCTGGAGAGCTCAATTTTAGGAAGCTCAACCAAAATTTCCCTCTCTTTAGCCTCCATGAATTGCTTCCATGACCAAACAGAAATATAACTTCTTTCATATGATATCCTTTAAATACATGAAGATAGCTACCATTCTCTCCCCAAATCTTCTCTTTTTTAGGATAAACATCCTCATCCTTAGCTGATTGCCATACAAAATTAAACAGATAGATTTCATCATATTGAATTTCCTCCTCTGACTGCTTTCTAGGCAACCAATCTACTTCTCAAAATGTGACCTATGGACCTCAAAATAGTATAAGTCTTGGTGTGCTCTTTAATAGTGAGAAGTACATCAGAATTTTAACTTCCCCATTATTAGGCATTAATCTTTCTTAATGGAACTTGAGGTGATATTAATTTGTTGAGCCATATAGCATACATTGTCATATTGTGTATACAGATTACAAGTGCCCCAGGTCCTTTTCAAACGATTGTCAAATTATTAATCCACTCTTTTACTTATGCAAAGTTAATTTTTGGAATCGTAGTGAAAATTTTACATTAATTCGCATTTAGATTTCATTTTACAAGTTTCAGTATAAACTTTGGTCTTGAAAAATCTCTTGGGGTCCTAGTTCTGGCATCAAATATGTTGACTATTCTTCCTAGCTCCGTGTTACTTTCCAATATGATAAGTATAACATTAACATGTTTATTCCTATCATTGAGAAAATTGTTAAAGAACATAGGGCCGGCCACTATGGCGAACTGCAGACAGCGTTCTCTGTGAGCTCCTGAGACCATCCCTCAGACCCAGACAAATTGAGCCTCTGAACTGGTTTTGGAGTGAGGGCTCCACCAAACACTTGGACTACAACACACTTCTATCAACAATCTACTTTGTTTTTTTTTTAAATAAAGCTTTTTATTTACAAAACATATGAGTGATATTTCTACATTGACCTTGGCAAAAACTTTTTTTCCCAAGCTTTTCCCCTCCTTCCCCCCACCCCAACCCCTAGATGACAGGTAATCTAATACATGCTAGATAGGATAAATTATATGACAAATACAATACATGTATACATATCTATACAGTTATCTTACTGCACAAAAACATCAGATCTAGAAAGAGAAGAAGAAAAAACAACCTAAGAAGGAAAACAAAATGCATTGAAATATTCACAGAAAGTGTTAAAATGCTGTGTTGTGGTTCACACTCAATTCCCACAGGCCTCTCTCTGGATGTATATGACTATCTTCATCACTGAACATCTGGTTTGAATCACATCATTGTTGAGGAGAACCATGTCCATCAAAATTGATCATCGTATAGTCTTGTTGGTGTGTATAATGTTCTCCTGGTTCTGCTGATTTCACTCAGCATCAGTTCATGCAAGTCTCTCCAGGCCTCTCAGAAATCCTCCTGTTGGTCATTTCTTACAGAACAATAATATTCCATAA
>JAJPUD010008885.1:28171-81354 GCA_023553655.1 Myrmecobius fasciatus | reverse complement strand
ACACACACACACACACACACACACACACACACACACACACACACACAACGTTCAAGTTTCATGGAAGCCCACTCAGAATCACATAAGATTTAATAGCCTGCAAATTAAGAAAAAGAAAAAAAAAATTAAGAAATATTTATATAATACAATACAAAGTGAGGCGAGTAGAACCATAGAACATTGTACACAGTAATCAATGTTCTAATGGTGATCGCTTGTATAAGACTTAGATACTCCATTCAATACAGTGATCCAAAACAATTCTAAAAAACCAGAGATGAAAAATGGCTTCCATTTCCCAAGACATGATGAATTCTGAGTGCAAATTGAAGTATTTTTTCACTTTCTTTTTCTTGCCTTTTTATCGGAAAGATCATTAATTTTCAAAAATATTTTGTGCAATTTCAATTGTATAATTAATATTTTACTTACCTTTTCAATGGATGAAGGAAGTACTGTAAGTAAAGAGTGAATTTGGAACTCAAAATGTAAAAAAAAGGAAAGTTAAAATGAATAAATAATCATAGAAAAAATATTCTACAAAGAAGAGATTACTACTGACCTGATTGCTAATCTTTACAAGATTGTTTTTAAAGATGAACTTCAAGATTTAAGAATTCTTAATTAATTTCTTTTTTGGAGAAATTATGATTACAAAAGCTTAGAATAATATGAAACTAATTAACTAATAAAATGCCTCATTTAACAAAGAAAGCATTGACCACTCTCACCAGCTATCAATTAGCTTCTACTAAGAGGGCAGGCAAGCCAATCTAGCCAAAGCAGCAATGCTTATTAGTGTTTAATTATAGATTCTTATGGACTTCCCTGCTTTTTGGGAAAAAGTCCAGGTCACCATCCAGTAATTTGGAAAGAAAACTTCCTTTCCCCTGCATTTTTAGATTAACTGATTTTTCTTCATTATTACTTTTTTATAAACTGTAAGGACAGATGCAAACACATAATGAATACTAGCTTGGAAAAACTGGTCTCTTTGTAAAGAACATTTGGCCAGGACAGAAATTAAGCAGATCTTTTTAAAGTAAAGATAAGAAATAGGAAGCAGGCTTAATGAGACAAGCAATGTGAACTTGGAAATGAAAAAGTATTAATTTTGCAATACCTATTCTCAGAGGAGAATAGTTACAGTTTCTCTTTTTAAAAAAAAATTATCATGGGTTTATTTGTAACATTTAAAATGTCCTTGAGATACAAATTCTCTCCCTTGTGGGATTAAGATTCTAACAAGGTTTTTTGTAGAAAAATACATCATATAATTTTAACATGCAACAATCTTTATGGCCTTTAAGGCCATAAAAGTCCCACAGATGAATGAATATCACAGAATCATTATCTCATGGTTCCTTTAGTTAAGTTTGAACAAACTAAGTCAGACTTAATAAATAGACTAAGATATACTTCTCCCCCTTCTATCTATCTCTCACCCACACCAACCTCTTCAGCATGTTGAGGACATGTAATGGAGTGTGGGGCATCTTTATTTCCCCCTTGTCTGGTTCTTCCTCCCACAAACCATAAAGTACAGGGATCTAGAGGACTACATTGTTGAGCTTCAGTTTTTGCTCTATAGGGGCAGAGGTTTATTGTTATAGGCTCAATTCCCCCTGAACTCCCTTACCTATCTACCCACAAATACTCCACTGCTCCCACGGTGTCTGGAGAGCATTGTGAATCTCCTTTACATCAAAGACATGAAACATGACAAAACTTCCTGCCCATTCTTTCCCAGAACTTTTATCTCTTTTTACTTTTCCCCTAATTCGTACACCTTCATTCACCCCTAAACTAAAGTTTCTTCTTTTTCTGGAAATTGGAAGGAGCCATTGGTCAGCTAGATCTCAGTTCCTGGAAATGATATAATAAGTATTATTAAATAGTAAGTAAATATCTAGACAGGAAAATTTTAATTCCAACGAACTATCAAAGTTTTATTAAAAACAAAATATGTTAAACTTTTTTCGTCTTTCCCTCTCTTCTCTCCTTTCCTCTCTTTCTCCTTCCTTCCTTCCCTCCCTACTTCCTTCCTCCTCTCTTCTTTCCTCCTCCTTTCTTTCTTTTTCAGAGACACTGACCCAACTCATGTCTTCTCCATGTAAGATCAATTCAAATAAAGTCAAATCAATAAGAATAAGAATTTATTAAGTATCTACTAGTGGCATTCATTGTGTTAAGTGATATGAATACAAAGAAAAAGACCCCCCCAAAACAAAAAAACCCTAAAAACAATCCCTTCTTTCAGGGAGCTCCCAATTTAATGAGACAGATAATATGTAAGTAAATTTGTGCAAACAAGATGCATACCAATTAAAATGGAGATAATAAAAGAAAGGTATTAACAATTAAAGACATTGGAAAATAATTCTCACAGATGGTGGAATTTTCATTGAAATTTAAAAGAAGGCAGCCAAGCAAGAGGTAGAGATGAGAAAAGAAAAACTTCTAGTCATGGAGGAAAGTCAGTAAAAATGCTCAGTCAGGAGATGAAGTGTCTTGTTCAGTGAGCAAAAAAAAAATAAATAAATAAATAAATAAATAAATAAATAAAGGTCACTGTCAATATATTTTAAAGTACAAGTTGTAAAACTTCTGTAGAAGGCCAAGTTAAAAAGGGTTTTGAATTCCAAATACAGGGTTTTATATTTGATCCTAATGCTGATAAAGCATCACAGGAATATAGAGAAGAGTGATGGTGGTAACATGGTCAGAACTATGCTTTAGGCATCTCAGTTTGATAACTGAGGATGGGGTGGTGTGGACAGAGTTTTCAGGCAGGAACATGAATTAACAGGTTTATTCCTTCCCCATTGCAGTCATGTTACCTCAAAGTTATGCTAAAGCATAACTTTAAGGAATTTAAGGAAATTTAAGGAATTTCATTGTCATTTGTTAAAAACAGACTGCACATTTCAATCAGCTACTGCACTGGTATAGTTACTTTAAAAGAATTGGTGCTAACTACTGCCAACCTTATTTAATTTTATTATAATCTAATGACTGTGGCTTAATAATGAATGTTTTTAAATGTATTTAATTACATTTTGTCCTGATCAAAGAAAGTCAAACTATTGACATTTAAATTATTAAACTTGAGTACTAGGACAAAAAAAGGTCTTCATGTAGTTTATAGGATATTTCTACTGTCTGGCAGGTATATCCTGCATATTTTTCATTTTTTTATTCTGATTTGGCAAGAGATTAGCAAATATTAGTTTCTCACATGATTTTGCTTTCTTGGTAGAACTTTTTGAAAAAATTACTAATTACTTTCAATTGAAGTTCAGTCTAGATCAGCTCGCATCCAGAAAGCATAGAAATTAATCAAGCATTATAAAAGCTTTGAGAAATTTAAAGATGGGCATCAGAAAGCAGGATCTAAAGTTGAAGTTTTGATTAAGCTATAAAGATTTAAATATATTACATTTAATAAAAATAATATATTTAATGCTCTTCCTAGAAATGTATTATTAGAACATATAATAGATAGATCCATCTCTTTTATTGTAAAAAAAAAAAGGTTAAAGTAGGCTTTAATTTTTTTTGATTCATTAGAACTATCTGTTTTTCCTCATGAAAAACAAATTTCATCATAAACACCTGGTGAAAAAAGTTATGTCATTTGGGTTAAGTTTTAAAACATGAAGTGGATTTAAATAATTTTCTTATTCTTTTTTTTTTCCTTTTTTGCTGAGGCAATTGAGGTTAAGTGACTTGCCCAGGGTCACACAGCTAGGAAGTGTTAAGTGTCTGAGACCAGATTTGAACTTAGATCCTCCCGACTTCAGGATTGGTGCTCTATCTACTGCACCACCTAGCTGCCCCTGATTTAAATAATTTTCAAGAATTTGTAGATAATAAAGTAGAATCAAACAATAGTCTGAACCTTGCAATTATGTAAAAAGCTAAAAAAGAAAGCATTCTTGCAATCAGTAGGACTAAGGCTAAAAGTGGCTTCAATTTAATAAATACAATTTGGACGATGATGAGAAATAGTTTAATAGTAAATCACATATCTGATTAATTAGTTTAAAAAGGAAACACACTTAAAACAGAAAGCTCTACCTATAGAATTGAAAAATAGGACTGGATCAGAATATATTATGCTTCAACAGAAGTAAAAAAGGCAGGGAGAGATCATTAATGTTAGATAAGCAAAAACAAAAACCTAATTAAAAGAGATATAAATAGAGAAGATTCTGGAAAGATAGCAGAGTAGGTTTTGGTTTGGGGTTCCAAGTCAGAGTGGAGAGCTGAACTGACACCACAGGCACCATCCCTACACCCTGGAATTAGAATTGCTTATACTAATAGTTCTTTTTTTCTTAATGAACAGACAAAGAAGAAAGAATCCAATCATAGAAACTCACTATTGGAAGACCAGAGTTCATCTTCAGAAAACAGTGATGTAAAAAAAAAGCCTCTTCTACCCCAAAGAGTAAATGACTATTTGCCCAGAAAGAATTTATAGAATTCCAAAGAGATTTCAAAAATCAGATGAGAGAGATTAAGGAAAAACTATAAAAAGAAGAAGAATCGTCCAAGAAAAAACATTCATGGAAAACATATAATAATATTACTGTCAAATTTTGAAATCCCCATATCAAAAAGTTACATCTACAAGAAAGAAAACAAAACAAATATGCTAGAACTGCAATTATAAATGTACAGAATTTATCAGCAACTACAATGAAAGATCACAGGTACTAGAATAATATATGTCAACAACCTAAAGAATTAGACCTATGCTCAAAAATATCACATCCCAAAACTAACCATGATATTGAATGGAAAAAAATAGACGTTCAATGTACTTGCAGATTTTCAGAACCTTTCTCAATCAAACCAGAACTGAATAGAAAATGTAACATACAAGAGCCAACATGAAATATTAATTTCAACAGACTGAACATGGACAAATTGTTTATGATTTTTTGCAGTGAGAGATACAATTCTCAAGAGTTACAGATATCATTTTCCCATCTAGGAATGTAAACAGTTTAACCTTTAAATAATATATATATATATATTTTTTTTTCCCCTGTTTACTTTTCTATGCTTCTCTTGAATCCTTTGTAGATTAAATTTTCTGTTTAGTTCTGGTTTTTTCAATAGAAATGATTGAAAATCTCTTGCTTCATTGAAGCTCCATCTCCTCCTCTGAAAAATGATGCTGAGTCTCACTGAATAGTTAATTCTTGGTTGTAACTCTTGGTCCTTCGCCTTCCAGAATACTATATTCTAGGCCCTCTAATTCTTTATTGTGGAAGCTGCCAGATCCTGGGTAATCCTGACTGTTGCCCCTTGATATTGATTTTTTTTGTCTGGCAGCTTGTAGCACTTTTTCCTTGAAATTATAGTTTTGTAATTTTGCAACAGTGTTCCTTGGGGTTTTCCTTGTAGGGTCTCTTTCCAGAAGTGAGTGATGGATTCTTTCAATGAATATTTCCCCCTCTGTTTCCAGAATATTAGGGCAATTTTCCTTAATGATCTCTTGTAGAATGCTATACAGGCTCTTTTTTTGGTCATGGCCTTCAGATAAGCCAATAATTTTTTAATCATCTCTTATGGATCTATTTTCCAGGTCAGCTGCTTTTCCAATAAGACATTATACATTTTCTTCATTTTTAAATTATTTTTAGTTTGTTTGATTCTTGCTTTATCACAAAGCCATTAGCTTCCATTTGCCCTGTTCTAGTTTTTAATGTGTAACTTTCTTCAGTTAGCTTTTGTATATCTTTTTCCAATTGTCTAATTCTATTGTTTAAAGTGTTGTTTTCTTCAGACAATTTTTCTCTTCTTTTTCCAAGCTGTTGACTCTCTCACACATCTCTTATTTCATTTCTCATTTTTTCTTCTGCCTCTCTTATTTACCTTTTAAAGTCTTTTCTTAAGACTTTCAAGAAGCCTCTTTTGGCTTGAGACCAATTCATAATACTCTTTGAGCTTTCCTCTATGGACATTCTGTTCTAACCTGAGTTTGCATTTTTGTCTGCCCTGCCACCATAGTAGCTTTCTATGGTCAAAGTTCTTTCCTGTTTCTTTCTCATTTTCTTTTCTTTGGTATTTTCTCTTTTTTAACTTTTAAAGTTGAGCTATTCTCCTAGGTTATAGGGGGCACTATCCAAGCTTCCTGTGCAGCTCTGAGCCTTCACTTTGAACAAAGGGATCCCTTGTGTTTTCAGGGAATAGCTTTGTCTGCTCTTTTCAGGAAACAGACTGGTTTCCCAGAGTATGCCTTCTGAGCTGGGACTGGAAGGTAACCCACTAATTTGCTCCTCTATTGAGCTAGGACTGAGGGTTTTAATTGCTGTTTTGCTGTGATTAAGACCCTCTCACTGGCTTTTCCACAATCTATCTGAGCTGGGCTGAACATCCTTTTTACGCAAGTGAGACTGATCTTTCTTGAAGTTTTTCAGTCTATCTTGAGCTGGAGAGTGGTTTTATTCCATCAGACTCTGTTCAGAGGCTTGGTTTCATATGGTTTTTGAAGGAAATCAGGAGAGCTTAAGTTGCTTCCTGACTACTCTGCCATCTTGACTCCATCCTTGGTAGAACTCAGAACTCAAAATTTCTAAGAATGTTAAAAATGTTTAAAAAATATTCTTATGAAAGTAGGGAACTCTTAAGAGGGCACAGATTTTTACATTATTCCCCTGATGTGTCTTTCAGGATGGTATAGGTTTTAGTGGATGAATCAACAAATACTGTGTAGGTGGCCTAATTAAGAAAACCTCAATATCAACTTTAATCTTAAAAAAAGAGTCAGGATTCTTGGAAGATGGTGGAATAGGCCAGAAAATTCCAAGTTTTCTCCTCTCTCCCCCCAAAGAAGACACTAATGTAGCACAGGACAGAGAGCAGCTAAAAATGAATAGGAACTAGGCCATAACAGTAGTTTTCTGGGAACAATCATAAAAGTCTGAAGAAAGATACCAGGACAGAAGTTTGGCCCCTGTGAAGTAAAAATGAAACAACAAACTGAGAGCCCTGGGATTGGCTGGGTTGAGAGGTAACCTCAGTCCCAACTACGGGAATTTTCACTTTTCAGACCATAGGGAGTCCAGCATCTAAGATGGGGAATACTGAGGGAACCTCAGCAGATAAGGAATATCAGTTCCAGCTGTGCTGCTGAGACTTGGTCCTGACTGAGAAAGAACCAGCACAGCCTAGTTGAGTGCAGAAGTAGTAGAGCAGGAAAGCTGCTGGCTATGGATACTTACAGGAGGGTAAAATTCTTGGTGTGGGGCTCCATGTCAGAATACAGAACTGAACAAGAACCTCAAACTAGAGCCACCATCCACTCCCAACCCCTCTCACCCTCCATTGCAGGAATATAGGTGATTGCACCAACAAGCTCTTATTTAAAAAGTGCAGACAATGGAGATAGAATAGGAAAAAAATTGGATACATCTTCAGAGGAGAATACTGAATTTAAAAAAGTCTTTCCTATTCCAAAAAAATAATGTTAAATCATTACCTGCCCAAGAAGAATTCATAGAACTCAAAAAGAAAAAAAAAACTAAAAGTCAAATGAGAAAGATTATGATAAAAGACCACAGATCTTGGAATGCTACATATCCAAAGGTCTAAAGAATTGGGTTATGGCTAAAAATAATATATTCAACAAAATTAAATACAATACTAAAGGGGACAATCAGTAAATTGCCAGATTTTCTGCATTTTGTGGCAAACAAACTTGAGCTAATTGGAAAATTTGTATTGTAGGAGTCAACATCAAAGACTAATTTCAAGGGACTCAATAAGAACAGACTATGTTTTATATGTAGAAATGTAAACCATATGTTTAAGATTGTCATTAGTAATTGGGTAATTCAAAAGAAAGACTGGGGTAGAGTTGAATATGATGTGATGCTAAAAAAGTTAAACTTTGTAGGAAAAGGTGAAAACAGTAATTATGTTACATGAATTGAGGTATGAAAGGAAGAATTGACAGAGAAGAATTAGATGGGGGAGGAAGGCTAGTAGTTCTGAATACCTACTCACATTGGGAATAGGTTAAAGAGGAAACAATATATATATATATATATATATATATATATATATATATATATACATATATATATATGTATATATATATATATATATAAAGGTATAAAATCCTCCAAAATATATAAATAAGAGGGAGAGGATGTGTAGATTAACAGGAATGGATAAAGTATATAAATAATGGGAATGGGATAAACAGGGAGGGAAAAAGAGAAGAGAGGATAAGAGAGGGATTTGTGGAGTGGGGAAGGTTAAGTAATAGTAAGGTAAACTAGTGGGTAAAAGTAAAATAGACGAGTTAGCATGGCCAGGAAACAGATATACAGAGAAACAATAAAAATGATCAGGAGCAGAATTTATTAGGAAAAAAAAAACTAAAGGTAAGGATAGTAATTATTGATCTCAGAAAAGTTAACATTTAAAAAGATTTAATCAAAAGAGAGAAATCTATATTATATGTCAACCATATTGAAATTCTTTTAGAAGGATGCATATATATGTATATATATATATATGTGTATATGTCTGTGTCTGTGTATATGTATAAATACATATTTGTGTGTGTATATCTTCATATATCTATATCAACATATATGTTTAACTGTAGCCTGATTGAGAGGTGAGGAGGAAAGAGGGAAAAAAGAATACAGTAAAAAGTACACAGCAGAGAACAAAAGAAAGCCTACAAGGAAGCAAAGATGGATAGTTCTGAATGCAATGTGTTTTATTATTATATATACTTCCTTGAAATGGAAATATATTGTTACATATTTTGAATCTTCTCATGTTCTGCTCTGCATATGACAATGCATGTTCTTAGCCTCTTCATTATTATTATATGTAATTCTGATGCATAATGAATAACTGTTTACTGCTATAAATAGTATTGTCTCTGCTGTGACTGATTACTCTAGTACTATTACTGTTCCTCATCACTACTATATGTTGCAAGAATCTAGCATTCTAATTTTTCCTTTACTTTTTTTTCTTAATTTGGTTGAACAAACAGGAATCTGATATCTATAATTAACACATTTTTCTTCCATTTTAGTCTCTGAAATATTTTAATTCAATGACATTATATCTTGAAAAGAGACCTTTTAAAAAAGAGGCTTCATTTTTTTACTCAATCTTTTAAAATTATTTTGTTTATGATCATCTTTTCAAACTAGTTTGCTTATGATCATAAAATAAATGTGGTAAACAAGTCTCCAACACTATTTAGGAAAATGCTTGTTATTTTTATGCATTTAATGATTGACATTATGGATATTTTAGAACTTCATTTGCTTGATAATTTAGTTTGTTATAGTCTCTCATGCTATTAGGTCTACCATTGTTATTATTTCTATGCTTTTTTTTGCCTTTGTTTTATTGACATGCATGTGCCACTATAAAACATACATATCCTGTATGTAATCTGACTCTGAATTTAGTTATGAAATAAAACTACCAAATGCTGATCTGCATTATACTACATCTTTTTATATTCAGATCTTCATATTTTCACAGTTATTTTAAAAAATTTTATTTTGCTATGGAATTTTCTGAGGTGACTTTTAGGAAGCTTTTTTTTCTTTGTTCTTTTTGTGCTGTGTTATATAAGTACTATTGTTGAGTCTTTTGAAACTGATTTGCAGGGAAATGACAAATTTTAAGCCCCAAGGAGGAACATAATAATTCAAATCAAGTAGTTAACTGACCCCAAACCATCTGGGATTTATAAAAATTTATAACCCTTTCCAGCTTGGGACGAAATCAGCTCTCAAAACAGGAGATTCAAGAGTTATTTGGATGGATGATCATAGCAGAGGTGATGAAAGACAAGGAAGATAATGACAGCATGAACAATTTTTGACAATAAGTTAAAAAATTACAGTTATTCCTTCTCCATAACAACTTTCCCCATTGTGGTTTTCATGTAACACAGGTTAGCATAAGAAATTAAATGGAAAATTTCTGGTACTTGTGTGGAAGCCTCAGTTGACATATGAAGGCCAACAGACAACAGAAAAAATTTAGAAACTCAGAAATGGATGAAATATACACATATACATACATAAATTACATAATATCAATGTATTTTATCTTTTAAGCCACAAATATATACAATTTCTTTTTTAAAGTTTAAATAAGCAAAAAGTTAATTTACAAAAAGAAAGAAAACATAACAGCCAGCAGACAAGATAAAAGCTAGTATTTTTATTTACCATTTACATATTGCCTGTAACCAAATACTTAATCCAAATTTTATAATAAAATATACCTATCTCATAAAAGAAAAAGAAACAATTTAAACTTCCTCTCTGGTACAAATGAAGAGCCAAAATTTTTATGTACCTTTTCCTGATTAGGGATGCCAGCCCCCTAGCTTCTTCAATATGAAAGGGATAACTATGTTTCAAATAATGGCTTAATGATTTTATTTTGTGACAGAATTCAATCACAAAATTTCATCTTGAAAAGTCCTACATGAATTTTTTTTTCCTACATTGGGAAATTAAGATTACATGTTATTTTATAGGTCTCTAGAGATAAAGGAATTATTGATGCAAATTGGAAATTGTTTCAAGAAAGAATAGAATTTCTTGAAGTTTCACAGGACAGTTGGACACCAGAAGTAGATGAGCAGCCCTCAAAATGGTTCATCAAGGCTTACACCAAAAGTGCTAGTCCTTGAGCATCCCATGTAATTGTCTTACAGATAGTAACTGGTAAAAGTTAGATCCTTTGATTTTAAATCCAATATTATTTTCACTATACCATATTGCATACTGAGATAGCAGCTCAGAAACAGTGAGTGATGAGGAGTGATTTGAAGGAGAAAGCCTATAAGTGTCATCAAGAGAAGAACACAGGGTATTAATTGGTGACAGGAACTCTGCAGAGGTTGGGCAAGATGAAAATTGATAATATGGGACAATATAAAGAAATATCTGGCTGTGCTTAAGTTTGAGGTGCCCTTTCTGTTTCTCCTAGAGGAGTCTTCTCCACCAATCTCACTTCCTTCTCTATTACATTTCTCATATAATACATAAAACACAGGAGTCATAAAAGTGTAAAAAGTTAAGTATGACTAAGCAATCATAAAGGACTGAACAATGATAACTAGTTTACATTTTAATAATAGGTTATATGTAAATACATATATATTTTATATATGATATATGCATACATATATATGTATATATGTGCTACCTTCCAACTGTATCATAGTGGGATTTCTAGAGACAGAGGTTCTATGATATAAGTATTATTTTTTGATGGGTTACAGAAAATGGAAAAAGAGGAGAAAATGAATACAGGGATATTGGGCAAGGAAGAGGAAGAACTGAAAAATTATGTCTCATAATGGGCAAATAGAAAACTATGAATATAAGATTGGCTCATGTCTATGTGGTCAATTTATACAAGGCTTAAATTTGTAACAATACTGCACTTATGAATATATTAGTTTTATATTCCAACCCTATACTAAGAAAGTTACCTCTCTTGAGTAGCTCTTATTGCACTCCCAAACCTTTGTGCTGCTAACAAACAAAACACAAAATGATTTAAAAACTAGTCACAGTTTTAATGAAATTAATATTAAATATCCATTATAATTGGTCTAATAAAATTAGAAAATATACAATTAAGTAGAAGTAAAAAGGGAAGGTATAGAAACTGTCATTTCCTTTTAGCAGATTTTTCTTCAGCATTCTCCTGAAACTTCCCCTCCACCCAAATCATGCACCTATCCATTTTTTTTTTATTCACAGGTCACTTCTTAAATCTCTAAAAAAGAGAACTTAGGTGTCCTGGTCACCAGATTCTATAGTTGTCTTATTGTCATTATCTTCCTTGTCTTTCCTCACATCTGTTATGATCACCCATTTAAATAAGTCTGAGCCTTTTTTGAGGGCTTATCTCTTCCCTACCTGGAGGAAGATATAAATCCCAGATGGTGTGGAGCCAGTCAACTAGACCTGAGTGATTATGTTTCACTGTAGGCTTAAAATTTGTCAATTCTCTTCAAAATCAGCTTCAACAGATTCAACATTTGCACTTATATAACACAACACACACACACACAAAAACTAGAGCAAACACCAAATAAAAACCCCAACATTCTTAGTCATCTCAGAGCACAAAGCATAGCAAAAATAAAAAAACACAACTGTGAAAATACATGTAAAAGATGTAATATAATGCAGATTAGTATTTGGAAGTTTTCTTTCATAACAATTCAAAGTCAAATTACATGCAGGGTATATCTTATGCATATTTTATAGTGGTACATCCATGTCAATAAAATAAATGCAAAATAAGCATAGAAATTATAATAATGGTATGCCTGTTAAATAGAATGATGGACTACAGCAAACTGAACCACATAAACAAGCAAATGGAGTTATAAAACATGCACAATATTAGCACAAGCAAAAATTATAATATGACAATCTAATATGCTTAAGCATAGTGGAAAACATGTGTTTATGAACTTATGCAATTATATCCAAAGCAAACAGCACAAGATTAAACATTGGCATTAACATTATATACATGTTTAACCATTTCCAATTTCATCTGGAACATCAGAATTTAATCTGGTCTCCAGGCAGATAAACCTAATTCTCCTATGTGCTGCTAATCTCTCCGCCACCATATGCTAGTTGATGATATAGACTAATCACAATCCTCATCAGAAGTATATAGTGTTGTCCACTTAATCTGACTTTATATGGGGTACAGCTTTGTTAATTGTGTTACTCTGAGCTGAGAGAATTGCCTGTCCCTCAGGAGTCTCTAAGGTTAATGTATTGGGGAGAAAAGATGTTGCCTAAGGATTTAGTTGTTTCCCTTCATCTAAGTTAGTTATTGAGGTATAGTATATAAGGCCATTTACATTAGAAACACCTGTTTTTGATCCCTTGTCTGAATAAAACAATCTTTACATGATTAGTAAGTAAATTTTTTATTAGTTTTCACTAAAGTGACCATTTCCCAGCTTAAAACTGGTCATCCAAGAGGCCAACTAATTCACTGTCTGGTAATAAATGATTAAAATGAATTACCTTGACTGAATCTAACCAATTTTAGGTACTATTTGTTAAACAGATTAGTTGCTTAGACTCTCTACAATTAAGTATGGTTTTCACATCTAACATTATATCAGGCAACTAATCCTTAGCAGAACTTTGTCACACCTTGTTGAAAGTCCTGACAATAGACACAAGTATTATATATATATATTTTTAGCATTCTCCCTGTCTGATATTCTAAGTAGATGATATGTTTTAACTTCTCCCTATAAGTAGAGACATACTGTCATAAATATCTAGAATCTCTGAGTCTTCAAAGACCTTAAAAACAAGTCAGAAGAATGGCATAGATTTTACCCAAATATCAGTATATAGGATATAAAGCCAACAACATCCAACTTGGTGAAATTATAAGCATGTGCCAGAAAAGCCACATGCTCAATCCATTGAGATTTTTGTTCTGGTCTCTGTGTCCCTAACATGTTTATTAGAATATGGTTCAAACATTCAGTTATATGTTCTTGCTATCTCTTTCAAGAAATAGAAATAGAAAAGCAGACAAATTACAAAGTTCCTGGTTCTTGCATTCTTCAAGTAAGTAGCTAGAATTAGTACTTTTTTTGGTTATTGTACAATTCATGTTCAGCTGAATTCATATTTAGCTAATGCTTCCATCCATGTTTGGTAAATAACATCCAAGTAGTAATTTGGAATAAAAGTCATAATAATGTTCTCAGTCCATATTTGCAATTTGTCTCTACATTTATATTGCCTACATTTTTTTCAATGACAGTCAACTTCAAAGACAGAAATTCAAGTTTTTGAAAGAAGTGTCATGTTTCATTATCACACATACTTTTGCTGATTTCATGTCACTATCACTTTCTTGGTATAGAACTACTCTCAAATGCTTGATGCTGACATCTATATCTAGGACCAAAAGGTTATCATTGACCAATACTGGCACATGTGAAAGGCAGTTTGACAGGCTTTTATATTTGTCTGTCACATATATCTAAAATCCCTTAAAAGATGTATTTATTTAAAACCAACTTTGCACTTTTTTGTTTTTTTTTATCTCTGTGCTCTTCAAACATACATTTTAGTAAAGTCATTAAAGTATTTTTAAACATTATATTAAATAACATATTTCTTTTACAATTACCACTTAATGTGAGAAAATTCTTCAAATCAAAAAGATTCTTCAGCTGTGTCCAAGTGAGGAGTGTCTCGATCTTCTCTGGATCACTGCTTATCTTCTGTCATAACATCATATACCCAAAATGTTTGATAGAGGCTCTGTAAAACTGGTATTTGTCAGTTGAAATTTTCAGACCATCTTCTTTTAGCTTATCCCAATGTTTGTTTCAACTTCTTCCTACTTAAAGAAATTCTAAGGTCACTTCAGTGAAGACCAAGTATATGGAGTTTTTGTTGGTCAGTCCTTCAATGCCAAAACTTTGTCTATAACAGTGCAAGTTTTGATACATGTCCCTAATGCATTGTATAATATTTTTCACAGTGAGAATCTTTCTGGGAACTCCTGAGGCTATTTTTCATAAGTATGAAATAACATGGTTATGAGTCGTTATATTGGAATGATCAAAAAATGAAGGTGTGAAAAGGACTGATGCATTGGGAGAAGGGGGTAGGGAAAGGAATAATGGAAAAATGTATGTCATCTCCAATGCAAATGACCTCATATCATACTGTCTCTCAGTACATGTCATAGTACATATCTTAGTACATGTCTTATTAATTTAGATGAGGAGAGACAACTAAATCCTTAGGCAATATCTTTTCTCCCCAATACATTAACCTTAGAAACTCCTGAGGTTCAAAAGGTAGAGTTTTATCATGAAGGGTAGACAATACTTCAACCTCATTCTTATCAAAATTGGTTGAAATCCACTCAGTTGGTTAAAAATCTGTTTTACGCAACAGGGAAGTCACAGAAAAAGGAGATAAGAGAAAGGGAATGGCTGTTCCAACAAAGGCCATTTTAAGGGAGACAGTGGCCAAAAACAAAATAGACTTTTTAAGGAGGGCCAAAGTAAATAGAGAGAAGGATAAACAGAAGAAAATAAGATGGCAAGACATACAGAGTAATCATAACTATAAATGTGAATGGGATAACCTCACCCATAAAACAAAAGTGGATAAAAGATTAGATTAGAAGCCATAATCGAAAGATATGTTGTTTACAAGAAACAGTAGAAATAGAAAGATGTTTCATCTGAGGTAAAAAAAAAAGACATGGATAGTAATCATAATATCAAACAAAGCAAAAGCAAAATTAGATCTAATTTTAAAAGACAATCAGAAAAATTTCATTATGCTAAAATATGCCATAGACAAACATAAATGAATACTATACACATATGCACCAAATTCCATGTTGCAAATTTATTTCTATAGTTTCCATTTGGTGAATAGGATATTATTTGTCTGAAAATGCTAATAAAAGTTTCTCATATTCTTCTTATAAAACTGTCTCCGCAAATTCCAAACCCTTACTTCACTTTACCCTCCACTCACATTGTCCATGCAAAAGAATTCTTACTTTTAGTTTCTACCCATTCTCCTCTCAGATTTACTTGCTTAAATTTTCTTTATTGCATTTTTTCTCATACAATAGAAGTTAATTGCTCAACTTTTACTTCTTGACTTGCATAACCTATTATAATTTAGATGAATTTGTTAGGAATTTACCTAAAGAACTGAATACTGTTGAATCATTGTTAGGAATTTATCTAAAGAATTGAATATTGTTGAATCATATAAGTTCTGATTATTCTCTATTAGGTTAAATCACCTTCTACTAGAGTAATACATTTATATACCTTCAGAAAGGGGTGAAAGGTATGTTATTTGTGCATCTCAATCCTATCTTAAAACCTTTAAAAATCCACTATTTTTGCAATTACAAAAAACAATGGAAACTTACAATAAAGATAATGTGATTTGGTCACAAATTTTAAGTTTTGATTAGTTTATAGTGGCATAAATTTCTACAAATCAGTTAAAAGATTTCCTGGCCTGGGTTGTGAAAGCAGAGATGAAGAAAGTTGATTCCCAGTTTTTCTCCATCTTTCTGCTGAAAGTTTCATCAAAAAGATCTGTGAAAGTAAGTCCTAGTTCAATATTATAGATATAGCAGGGAGAGCTGTTTTAGGTATGAGACTTCGTTAATCTTTCTCACTTTTTAACTCTCTCTCTTTGCTTACTTAAAGCAGTTTTTCTGAGCAATTATGTGTTCTGATTCAGTTATTTAAGATAACCAAGACCCTGTTAGCACTAGAAAACTTTTGAAGCAGAAGTCTCAGTCAAAGTTCACCTGATTGTCTGCCATCTCCCTCACTATCCCAAGATCATCCTAAGTGAATGAACTTAGTATTAATGTCATATTCTCTGTCTTATCTGGATGATTACTTGTCAGGCATAGATCAAGTATCTTGGGAGAATTGAGGAGAAAATAAAGAAAAGAAAGAGAAAGAAAATAAAAGGGCCTTCAGTCTAATTTTAATCAAATTTAGAAGCTATTTAACTAACCTTTTGAGAGATAAAATTAAGGAGATAACTCCATTAGGGAATCAAGATGGACTGGGCTAATTCTAAGTTTGCCACAACTTTCCCCAAGTTAAGGTAAAACACAGCCCCTTAGTTTTTGGAACCCCCAAATCAGGGCCTGGCTTGTGTCTGACCTGAACCCAAGGAGATTCACTCGGTTTTTGACAGGCTGATTCAATCCTTTATTGAGTACTTATGAAAATTGTAGGATCTCATAGAGATCTTATTTCTGACACCAGAATGAGTGTCAGTTCTCTTCATGAGAACAAATCTCTAAATCTGAAATACTTAAAGAAAAAAAACTTATTAGAGTATGTGATGAAGGAGAACAAGCTGAATAGGTGTGCCTTGCCCAGGTTCTGGAAGACTTAGGATTTAGATAAGGGTACCTGTACATGAACTACCAAAAAAGACAGCTTGAAAGAGAGGTATATTGAAGTGGATATTATATAAATATTCAATAAAATTTAAATTAATCTGCAATACAAGGGAACAAAAAAAAACAGTTTTTAGTGGACTCAAAACAAAATTTGGGTGGGTATGTTTTGGGCAGTTCTAGGAATTAAAGGACCATCATTGATAGGCATCCATTCAGTTTCCAGTTTGTTGCCACTACAAAAAGGGCTGCCACAAACATTCTTGCACATGTGGGTCACTTTCCCTCCTCTAAGATCTCTTTGGGACACAGGCCCAGTAGAAACACTGCTGGGTCAAAGAGTATGCACAGTTTGATAACTTTCTGAGCATAGTTCCAGATTGCTCTCTAGAATGGTTGGATCCATTCACAGCTCCACCAACAATGCATCAGCATCCCAGTTTTCTCACATCCCCTCCAACATTAGTCACCATCCTTTCCTGTCATCTTAGCCAATCTGACAGGTGTGTAGTGGTATCTCAGAATTGTCTTAATTTGCATTTCTCTGATCAATAGTGATTTGGAGCATCTTTTCATATGACTAGAAATAGTTTTAATTTCATCATGTGAAAATTGTCTGTTCATATCCTTTGACTATTCATCAATTGGAGAGTGGCTTAAATTCTTATAAATATGAGTCAATTCTCTATATATTTTAGAAAAAGGCCTCATTTCTAAAATATATAGAGAATTGATTCAAATTTACAAGCTATTATCCCATTGATAAATGGTCAAAGGATATGAATAGACAATTTTTGTGTGAAGAAATCAAAACCATTTTAATCATATGAGAAATGCTCTAAATTACTATTGATTATAGAAATGCAAATTAAGACAATTCCAAGGTCCCACTACACACCTCTCAGATTGACTAAGATGACAGGAAAAGAAAATGATAAATTCTGAAGGGAATGTGAGGAAAACTAGGACACTAATGCATTATTGATGTAGTTGTAAACTGATCCAACTATTCTGGAGAGCAATTTGGAACTATGCCCAAAGGGCTATCAAAACTGTGCACATTCTTTGATGCAGTAGTGTCTCTACTGGATCTGTACAAAAAGATTATAAAAAAGAGAAAAGGACCCACATGTGCAAAAATGTTTGTAGCAATCTTTTTTGTAGCAGCAAGGAAATGGAAACTGAGTGGATGCCCATCAGTTGGAGAATGGCTAATTAAGCTATGGTATATGAATGTTATGGAATATTATTGTTTTATAAGAAATTATCAGAAAAATTATTTCAGAAAGATTTGGAGAGACTTACATGAACTCTGGACTGATACTAAGTAAAGTGAATAAAACTAAGAGAACTTTGTACATAGCAACAACAACATTATGTGACGATCAACTCTGATGGACATGGTTCTTTTCAAAAATGAAGTGATTCAGGCAAATTTCAACCAATTTGAATGTGAAACAACATAGTACTTTCACCTTTTTTGTTGTTTGCTTGCTTCCTTTTTTCCTTTTTGATCTGATATTTATTGTACAGCATGATAAATGTGAAAATATTTACAGAAGAATTTCACTGTTTAACATATATTGGATTATTTGCTCAATGGGGAGGGGATGGGAGAGAGGAAGGGAGAAAAATTTGGAACACAAGGTTTTGCAAGGGTGAATGTTGAAAACTATCTTTATATGTATTTAAAAAATAAAAAGCTATTATTAGATAATAAAAAAGAATTACTGATGTTGAACAACATTCTTAGTTCAAATAATCTCATCACAAAAAGTTAGATTTAAACAGTAAAATAATTACTGTTTCCCCTATAGTATAACAAAGCCCTTTTTGTATAAGCAAAATATACTAATCTCAAACTCGATGCATAGGACCAAGATAAGGATGATAGGATCTCCCAGAAGTATAGAACCCAACAGAAAACCTTAACATATAATACATAGAACAATAGAAGAAAACTTACCAGAATTTTTAAATATAGAAAAAGACATACAGAGTTAAAAACGTCATATGTTGGCTCCAGAAACAACCCAAGGCTGCAAATTCTAAGGCAAATATAGGCTAAATGTTACAATTCAATTAAAAATGAAGTTCTGCAAGCTATCAAATAAAAAGTTCTTTTAATAATAAAATTTAACTAGAGGGATCTAGTTTTAGGGGGTGCAACTAAGATGGCAAAATGAAGCCAGAAAGCTGTTCAGACTTACCAATTTTCCCTTGAAAACCACAGGAGACCAAGCCTGTGAATAGTGTCTGGAATGACAGCACCCATGAAGAGATAGAATGAAATTCCAGCTTCAATATAGATCAGAAGAATTTCAAGAAAGGTCTGTCACACTGGGGTGAAAGGGATGGTCAGCTTAGCTCAGATAGTGTCCAGAAAAGCCACTGAGAGGATCTTAATCACAGCAGATCAAAAATTGAAAACCTCAATCCTAGCTCAGTAGCAGAGCAAATGAGTGGGGCAACCTCCAGTCCCAGCACAGAAGACAAATCACCAACCTAAGACACTAGGCAACAATAGGCGGGACTAGATCAGGATAACCCCAGCAATGAGCAAGACACCAAATGCAAGGTGCCCCTGTGCTGAAGGATAAAACTCAAAGCTGCACAAGAAACTTGGGCTCCCTGTACTCAAGGAGCAGAGCTTGACCTAAAAAGGAAAATAGGAAAAAAAAGGAGAAAGAGAGAGAGAGAGAGAGAGAGAGAGAGAGAAAGAGAGAGAGAAGAAAAAGGAAGAAAGAAACAGAGATACAAGGAAATGAACAAAAAACAGAAAGGGATCTTAGCCATAGAAAACTATGGTGACAGGGAAGACAAAATGCCCACATGTGAAATCTAAAATCTAAAAGGGTAATATGAATTGGTCTCAAACCCAAAGAGCCTTTTTTAGAAGTGCTCATAAAGGATTTTCAAAGTCAAATAAGATAAGTAGAGGAAAAATTGGGAAAAGAAACAAGTAGTATGCAAGAGAGAGTCAACAACTTGGAAAAGGAAGGACAAACATTGACTGAAGAAAACAATTCCTTAAAAAGAAATGACCAAATGGAAAAAAAATCCACTGAAGAAAACACCTATAAAAGTAGAATTAATCAAATGGAAAAAGAGATACAAAAACTAACTGAAGAAAATCACACATCAAAAACTAGAACCAGGCAAATGGAAGCTAATGACTCTATGATACATTAAGAATCAATCAAATAAACTATAAATAATGAGAAAATGTAAAAAATGTAAAATATCCATTGGAAAAACAGATAACTTGAAAAATAAATCCAGGAGAAATTATTGGTCTGCCTAAAAGCCATGACCAAAAAGGAGCCTGAATAGCATTCTTCAAGAGATCATCATGGAAAGCTCCTCTTATATACTAGAAACAGAGGGCAAGCTAGTCATTGAAAAAATCCATCAGCACCTTAAGGAAGAGATGCCACATGGAAAACTCCAAGAAACATTGCTGGAAAATTCCAGAAATATAATATTAAGGAAAAAAAACTGCAGGCTGCCAAAAAAATCAAACAATTCAAGTATTGAGGAGCCAGTCAGGATTTTCCAGGATTTGACAACTGCTACATTAAAAGATAGAAGTACCTGAATACTGTATTTCAGAAGGCAAAAAACCTGAGATTGCAACCAAGAATCAACTACCCCACAAAACTGAATATGATCTTTCAGAGGAAAAGATAGATCTTCATTGAAGTACTTCTATTGAAGAGACCAGATCTGAACAGAAAATTTGATCTATAAACACAGGACTCAAGGGGAGCATAGAAAGGCAAACAGAAAAGAAAAAAAGATTATTTAAAGATTAAATTGTTTACATCCCTAGATGTGAAAACTATACTTGTAACTCTTAAGAATTGTATCTTTTATTAGGGAAGTTAGAGGGGAGCATATGTCGAGGGTGTGGTATAAATTGACTCTGATGTGATGATATTAAAGAAAAAGTCAATAAGGGTTGAAAGAATTGTACTAGGAGAAGGGGAAAGAGGACATAAAAATGGGATAAATTAGATGACATGAAGAGGCACAAAAGACTTATTACAGTAGAGGGAAAGAAGGCAGGTGGATGAGCATTGTCTGAAGCTTCATCTTATCAGTTTTGGCTCAAAGAGGAAATAACATATTCATTTACTTGGTTTAGAAGTTTATTTTATCACAGGGAAGTAGGAGGAGAAATGCGAAAGAAAAGGGAGGCATTGAGAGTAGGGAGGGCAGAAACACTAGGAGAAAGGGATAGGAGAAGAGAGGAAGGGTGATAGAAGAGGGGTTGGTCAGAAACAAAACAAAACAATACAAAACAAAACAAACACTACTATCCCCGGACCTGCTCGCTAGAGGATTTTGGTATCAGCCTGAATCCTGATCATGGATGAAGAGTGAAGAGGCGAAATTCATGGAGGATGGTCAAACAGGAGTTCGTTTTACTCAAAACTATAACATACTACACATGCTAACTATATACTGTGCATGCAGGGACCACATAAACAACTTGCTATTTTGTGTAGATGTCTCTTTGCCACTTTAGTATAACTGTGCTTTAATTACAACATAGATTGTCAAGCCTCTCTGAATTCTCAGGAAAGCCAAAACATCCCTGGGGGAAATAGGAAGCCAAACCAGACACTGTCAGCAAGTTCCCTGACTAGGCTGAGGGTCTTATACCTCATCCAGAGTTCCCCCACAATCTGTGACCCTCTACATCTCTCACTTTCTTTTGTTTTAATTGAAGCAGGTATACATCAATGGTTAAATAGATCATCTTAGGAGGAATGACACAGGAAAGTAATAAGATCACACAGGCAAGTAGTAATAACTTCTTTCTAAACATGCAAAACAAAATAGTGATAGGGATGAAAAGCTAACTGAATTAGCACTGAAGGGGAATTATGGACATAATTGGTCAATACACTGTATAGATTTGTGTGTGTGTGTGTGTGTGTGTGTGTGTGTGTGTGTGTGAGTATTTTACATGGGGATGGACTATGAAAGGGAAAAGGAGAAGAAAATGAAAAGAACTGTGTGATGTTCTGGGGTAAATCAAGAACCAGCAATGACATGAGGATGACCTCTCTGGTCTTAGAAAGGGAGAAATTACAGGGGAGTTGGTAAAGGTGAGGAAGAAAGGGATTAAAGGAAAGGAAAGGGAAGGCCTTATTATGGTAGTGAGAAGGATTTTAATAATGAATATTCCTATAGGTGAAGAGAAATGGTGTGTAAGGAAATGAGCCCTTATCTTGCATGTGGCCTGTGAAATTTGGTATATAAAAAAATCTCTTCACCCTATATTGGGATTAGGAGGGAGGTTAGAAATTCTGGGGACAATCAACACCTTAGGAATGGAGAGCATGGATATAAGGAGGAGATTATGAGGCAAATCACAAAAACAAAATACTCCTTAACCAAAGGTGGTTTACACATTAGTGGAAGGCTATATAATTTGGTATATGGTGGGAGAAAGACCCTATCATTGGGCAGCACCCCCTTTTCCACCCACAGTATTTGGCAATGTTGTGGGAATGATGCCCAAAGAAAAAGGAAAATCCATTGATCAAGGTCCACGAGGAAGCAAGAAAAACCATTTGGAGAAGAGAACCTAAAATAGATACTCCAAAAGCCTTAATTGTACATAGAATATGGAGAATAAAGAGAATACAGGGTCATGAACTAGAGATTAAGGGTCAAGAGTAGACAGGAAATGATGATTAATAATGAAAAGATTGTGAGCAATCTTTTTCAAAGAGATGCAAAATAGTAAATTAAAAAACCTAATGAATAAGACTAATTGAAAGAGAAGAGAGTAAAGAGGAAATATACTTTACTGAGTGGGAAAAGAGGGGGAAAACTATGTGTAGATGAAAGCAGGAAAAAGGAACTAATAAGCAAAAACTCAACAGGAAAGGGGCAACAAAAGAGAGGAATCAGGAGTAATAAAAATGGAGGCAGTGGGAAAAAGGCCATCTCAAAAATGATAATTTAACTGTAGAAATATAATATTCTGTTTATGGCAGAAGTAGGAAAGAAATGACTTTTAAAAATCTATGTTATATAGAAAAAAAGATTAAAGGAAGAAACATGAATTAATATCTTTAATTGTAAATGGATTAAACAATTCAATAAAATAAAAAAAGTATCAGAAGGATGAAGGGGAAAAAACTATAATCTATTACTTATATAAAACACATTTTTTGGTAGTGGCAAAGACCTGGAAATTGAGAGAATGTTTATCAATTAAGGAATAGTTAAAAGAAACTGTGCTATATAATTATGATGGAATATTATTATGCTATATGTACTGATGAGGTGGTTGATTTTTAGAGAAACATGAAAAGACTTGCATGTAATAATGAAAAGTAAAGTGAGTAGAACCAAAGGAACATTATATACAGCAACAGCAATTTTGTTCAAAGGAATAATTGTAAACAACCAAGATATTCTGAGTATTGTAAATACTCAAATCAAATGCAAAAAACCTATTAATGAATATACTATCTAACTTCAGTGAAAGTACTAATAAATAGAAGTAATCATAATATGTTTTTACATATATTTATAAATCTGTCAAATTATATCTTTTTTATTGGGATGGGTAGAGGAGAAGAAGACAGTTTGGCCATAAAATGTAGCAGAAAATATTTAAATTAAATTTTAAAACACATTAAAAACAAAGACATGAACAAAATAAAATTAAGGACAAAAAAATTGATTATACCTCAAGTGAATCCAATAAAGCAGGGTTTGTAGTAAGCTGAGAGAGCAAAAATCAGCATTAAAATAAAAAAGTGATAAGTGAGAAAACCATGTTATATTGAAAGAAATCATACATAATGAACCAAAATCAGTAATTAATGTAATACTCCAAAAGACTAGCATCCAAAGTCATCAAGGAAATATTATATAAGCTACAAGAAGACATAGATAATAGCAAAACAGTGACAGGAAAATTCAACATCCCTTTCTTAGGTTTGCAGAAGTCTAACAGAAAGATAAACAAAAGAGAACATAAGGAACTGAATAAATTCCTCAAATTTCTAAATGATGCAGCAAAGGAATATGTATACTTCTAAGCACCACTGGAAATTTTGCAAAAATTGACTATGTACAAGGGCTCAGTTATATTGCAGACAAATAAAAAAATTAGAAATAGTCAATTTGTCCTTTACAGATCATAATGTGAGAAGAATAGAAACACAAATAAAAGAAACAAAACCAAATGGAGACTTAACAATGAAATCATAAACAATGAGTGGATCAAAGAACAAATAATAGAAACCATTTATTGTTACATAGAAATGATAATTACTTATAAAACAAAAGTTCAAAATTTCTGGGACATACTTAAAGCAGAGGGAAAGTCATGTCCTCAGAGGAATACATTAACAGAAAAAACAGAATATCCAGTAAAAATTATAAGATCAAAAAATAAAGAAACCTAAAATAAGCACAAAGAAGGATATATTAAAACTAAAAAAGAAATATAAAAATCGAAACAAAACCCCATAAAAATTATAAATATAATAAAAAACTGGTTCTTTGAGAGGACTAATTAAATTTCTAATCCCTTACTTAATCTGATTAAAGAAAGAAGAAAATCAAATAAATAAAATAGCAAAAATATAAGGTTAAATCACAGAATTCTGTTAATTCACAGAATTACAAAGAATGATCAGACTATATTTTCCATAATTATGTACTTGCAAAAATGAGAACAAGAACAACAAAGGAATATCTTCCAAAATATAAAGTATTCAAATGACCAGAAGACTAGATAGAGATTCTAAAGAAGCCAGTCTTAGAAAAGGAAATGTATCTAAATTTAAAGGAACTACCAAAGGGGGAAAATGCTCTTGGTCTTAACGTATTCATGAAAGAACTCTTATCAAAATTTCTGAAACACAGTTGGTATATATACTTCACAAATTATTATTGAAATTTAATAAAGAACTCTTTCAGAATCCTCTTATAACACAAAAAGATTCCAAATACCTAAGCCAGGGGAAGAAAAAAAAATCAAGAGATAAAACATAGAAAGACAGCTATTGGTCAATATCATCAATTGCCTGAAAAATTTCAAACAAAACTCCATCAAATAAACTACAGCAATCTGTCAAAAATAATTCATTATGTTAAAATGGGATGTAAGGATAGTTTAATATTATGAAAACTATCACCATAATTTATTCTGTTAAAACTGAAACATCTGAAGCCACAATATATCAAGTCACATTATCATCTCAATAGATGCAGAAAAGGCCGTTGAGATATTCTTTTATATTAAAAACCCTATAAAGCACAGACACAGAGAGAACTTTATAATAACTTACAAAGGATGTATCTAAAACCAAAAGAAAGTGTCACATTCCATGAGGATTCATTAAAACAATAAAAATGGAAGTGAAAAAAGGATGTCCATTTTCTTCATTATTATTTGGTTTGGCTGTGGAAATCCTAGCAATAGCAATAAGAAAGAGAAAGGAATTTATAGGATAAAGATAGGTAAAGGGGGGTAAAATGCCCTGTTTGCTGATGATATAGTATTTTACTTTAAAAAATCTTAGGGAATTGGCAAAGATTCACATTGAGATAATTACTAGCTTCAGCAAAGTTCCTGGCTGCAAAATAAATATTCAAATATTGACAATATTTCTATTTAACAATAACAACCCAAGAAACAACCATAGAAGGGAAATTCCTGTTCCAAATTACTACAAAATAGCACAGAATATCTGGGAAGCATCTTGTTAAAGCACAAAAAACTTATATGGTTGAGATTACAAAGTGCTCTTTAAAGAAATGCAGAGTAACCTGTATAACTGGAGGAATATTCAGGGCACATGGCTAGACCATGCCACAGTATAAAAATAATATGACCAAAATTAATTTACATTAAGTGCTTTATCAATCAAATCTTTAAGCGGACAAGTAAAAGAACTTGATAAAATAATAAAATTAATTTAAAAATGCATGATTATTAAATATAAAGAAAAATGATAAAAATAACTAGAAATGAAAGGCAGTTGTGCTTTCAGATCTCTATGTTATAAAGCAGCACTCATCAAATTCATCTGGTATTTGTTAAAGAATAGAAAGATAGTTGAATAAAACACACCATACAATGGAGATTCAGAAGCACTGACCTCAACAACTCAGTGTTACAAAGCAAGAGCATAAATTACCTTAAAAAGACTATTTATTACTATTTATTTGATCACAACTACTGGGAAAAGTGAAAACCTTCCAGCATAATACATTCTGGCATCTTACACTGCATTCCTAGTACATTCTAAATGGTTAACTAACCTTGATATTAAAGATAATATTTAAAAATTTAAAAAAAGAAATACATCATATACTTTCCATAGCTATGAGCAAGAGAAGCATTCTTACCCTAAATTATTTTATTAATTGAAGCTGTAGATCATGTTAAGATTCAAATTGACAAATAACTGAAACAAATTAGAAGAATGAGGAAAAATCATTTATCATATCTTGGGTAAAGTAAAGAACTCATGATAGAAAGACCACAGAAGATAAAATGAACAATTTTGTTTACATAAAATTTAAAAAAATTATTGCTCAAGCAGTACCAATGCAGCTAAAATTAGAAGAAAATGAAAAAAAAGAAAAAAATCTGGGCAGTAAATTTCTCTGATAAAGAACCAATTTTCTAAGGTATTTAGGAACTGTTACAAATATTTTAGAATAAGACAAATTCTCTACTTGATAAGTGATGAAAGAAAGGATAACAATTGCAATTTTTATAGGAAGAAACCTAAATTATGAACAGTTATACTAAAACAAATTCTCTAAAACACTTATGATTAGAGAAATGTAAATCAAAGCAATTCTAAGGTTTCACCTCACACTCATCAAACAAGTAAAATTGATATAAAAAAAGGAAAATTAAAAAAAATATTCCTCTTGGACGTTCTCCTTTGAAGTTAAAAACTTCAAGAAATATGTAAATTTGATTTTCTGTGATTATATTATAAGGGTGTACTTGAAAAAACCTAGATCTTATCTACAGTATAGGCTACATAGAAAAAAACACTTAAGCCTCTGTGAAAAGAAATCTCTTTCTGCTTTATACCTATCAACACAGACTCAAGAAAGATCATACAATATCACAGTCCATTACAAGAAAAGATGGAGCTCACAACAAATTAATTTTATTGACTGGTATTAAGAGAAACGGCTCTCTGCCTTTGAACTTCCCTAATGTTTCTTGGTTTAGCAGGTCAGGGGACCTACTGTATTATTTAGGATCTATCATGTATTTCTTAGATGTTAAATGAAACTTGGTGCCTGATGGGCTATATTTTGTTCAAAGAAGTCTATATGTGTTATGAAATCCAAACCTTTCACAGGCAGCTAGATACTTAGACTATGACCTTAATCAGCCCCCAGTTAATCCTATTTATACAAGTGAATCCAGAAAAATAAAACCATGATTCCGTTCTCTCTTTGCAAGTCCCTGATCTCTTTGTTGATAGCACTGATTGGTTTTGCTCTATTCTTTAGAGAGGCTGAATACCTATAAATTTTCCCTATAATATTGATGCAAGAGTAGCATGAAGTGCTCTGCAGAACACACACACACACACACTCACACACACTCACAAACACTCACAAACACACACACCACCACCACCATCAACACCATCAATATCATCACCACCACACACTCCAGGTATTTATTTGAGATAATGACGTGTCAGGACCCCTGTGTCATGACCACCCCTTTCTTTTTATTTCTTTCTTTTTACTATTAAGAAACACTATGTTTTCCAGCATTAAGACACATCAAGCAAGCTGTGTCTTGAGTTTGACATAACAAAAATCCTTTGAATTCACCCTCTGGATAAATGTATAATCCTGGAATTATTATTTCACACCAACATCAGGTGGTCCTTGAGCTTGGCAAGCACCTGCAGCACTTGTGTTCTGGTCATAAAGACCTGCTATGAATCAAATTTGTTTCATTGCTGTTGTTATCCCTCATTGTTAGGGCTATAGCTCACTGTTTAGTCATTGGTATAAATATTGAAATTTTCCCACATTAAAGCAGGTCACCTACTGTGGATAGGGAATAGGAAAAAACTGTGTCTATTTTCCCTCCAGTAGCAGAATGTAAAAAAAAAAGCTTTTTTGCTTCTAACCATTGTCAACTCTTTGGTTATTTTGCTTTGTTTTAGTTTACCTTTAGAGTTAACTGTGGTTTTAAAAACCTGTGTGAGGTTTTTTTGTTTTGTTTTGTTTTGTTTTGTTTTGTTTTGTTTTGTTTTGTATTGTTTTATTTTTTAGATTTAAGAACAGTTGCAGAACTGCTATTGATTTTTGGTTATTTGGTCAGAGTTGACAGATGGAATGAGAATTGCAATCTCAGATAGAAAAGGGATGGTTGTGGAGAAATGTGAGGTGAGACTGGAGTTTTCTGTTATATTGTCAGTAACATCCCATTAGCATTCAAGAGATAAGAACGGCCATCCAGGTTCTGTTAGAACAACAAATTCATGATGTCATGAAAATTTGCACAGAAAACTCTTGGTTGATGTTGGCCTACTACTTTTAAAGGCTACCTACAAAAAAGATTTTTCTTTTTTCTCCTCTCCCCTGTTATGTTCTCCTCTGTTCTCCTCTCCTCTTATCTCTTTCTCCTCTTCCTTTTCTATCTCTGGTCAAGTGTATGGGTAGTGGAGGAAGCCCCTATTATGTAACCGAAAATTATTCTGATTCAGTTATTCAATCTTTTCATATGTGCTTATCAATTAGTGATAGGAGAGTAGTCTGCAACCTTGTACCTGTAATTCTTCATGGAACAAGTTATTCCCTAACTGTTTGTATTTGGCAAATGATGACATACTTGCTAACTTGGAATGAACTGAGATGTAGATGCCCATCTTCTTTTGTTGACATAGACTTATTTTAATTATTTGTATCTCTTTACAAAATTTATCAATAAAAATGGCTCCATCTGGAAACCCTTATTGATCTTCAGACATCAATAGTCATTGTGTTGCTACCTTGCATACTTTTAATAAACTTTTAATTCTCTTTGTCCTTAATTTTGTCTCACTAATCAGGGAGAAAGCTCAAACAAATATTTTTTCCCTTTCTACAACATAACCCTCTCTGGCTATCTGAGGGGTAATCCTGGCCCCTCAGTCAATGATCTGCCTTTGAAAAATTCCTTGAAAAAATTTGAGGATTTATTCATACTGCCAAGTGTTTTTATTAGTTTGTTGTCCTTGGGACTAGAAGAGGACCAAAATGACATCACTATGTTAGAATCAAAATATAGGATATCCAGCTGTCACTGATCAGACTAATATGATGTAAGAACATTCTACCACAGGTCAGGCACAAAGAGTGTATTTGAACATTTGAGATGGAGATATCTCTAAATTTGCACTTATGACTTTTTGATATAGGCTCACCATGCTGAATGGTCGGTCCTATGTTAGCGTCTCCAATATTTCACAATTAGTCTCCAAAATTTCACAATTTCACAATAATTCCACAATTTCACAATTCACAAAGTTCTTCAGAGACACATTAAGAATATCCTTGTATTGCTTCTGATTTCCATGTGAGAACTTGCCTTGTATGAGTTCTCCATAAAATAATATTTGAGCACTGATGAAGTTACATTGGAGCATCAGTGATCAGGACATGATTCTGGAAAGGTGAGCTGAACACTTCCATAATGCTCTAAAAAACCGTCATCAACCAATGCTCAAGCCACTGATAATATACTTCTGGTTGAGGTCAATCCCTCTCTAATCAAATTTCCAATTAAAGAAGACATTTTGAGTGTCATTTGGATATTCTTTTATGGCAAAGTGACTGGTGCTGATTTTATTTCAGCACAGATTTAGGCAGAGGATCCACTGCTTATACAAAAACTGACTGAAATCTTTTTTTTTTTTTTTTGCTTTTTGCTGAGGCAATTGAGGTTAAGTGACTTGTCCATGGTCACACAGCCAAGGAATGTTAAGTGTCTGAGATCACATTTGAACTCAGGTCCTCCTGACTTCAGGACTGATGCTCTATCCACTGCATCACCTAGCTGCCCCATGAAATCTTTAAGCTTATTTGCAAGAGGAAATTATGCTTCAGGACATCCAGAATGCTTCCACTGTCTGTCTTTATAAAGGAAATGGAAATAAGTTGTCCTGAGACAATGGGTGGGGATAGGTACAAAGGGGCCTCCCTCTTAAGCATTATCAGGATTATTACAGGAGTTCTTAACTGACTGATTCTTTTCCTGGAAAATGGTCATCTATCCAAGAGCCAGCATGGCTTCAGACAGGGTAGAACAATGGTTAATATGATATTAGCTGTCTGACAACTTAACAGGAAATTGTAAGAACAGAATAGAAGCCAGAAGCCAGAGGATTAAGAAACACATAAAAAGGTGAGGGAATAAAATACCAGTGTCTATGGAGTTGGGATGGGAAACTCTGATCATAAGCAAGAGTTGTAGATGAAGTGTCTATTAGAAGCCTAGGATGCATCTCTATCTCTTGTTGGAAATCTGACTAGCCTGCTCTAATGCAATATGCTCAGCCTCAGCTTCCAGTTCCTTCTTAGGGATTTTACAGCTAAACTTTGTAACCCCGATAAACAAAATGGATTGGTTTAGATAAAGAAAAAATTTTATGAGTCTGGGGAAAATATGTGAGAATTACAATTTGAAATTCTTTAGCAAAAATATTAAATATATTACAATATATTGCACTTGACTATGTATGACAATTCTTGCATGTTTTGGAGAACATGAAGCCATCTTCTTTTTTTTTTTTCCTGAGGCAATTGAGGTTAAGTGACTTGCCCAGGGTCACACAGCTAGGGAATGTTAAGTGTCTGAGACCAGATTTGAACTCAGGTCTTCCTGACTTCAGGGCTGGTGCTCTATTCACTGTGCCACTTAGCTGCCCTATGAAGCCTTCTTCTTATTGAGAGTAGGAAGAGCCAATAACTCAGCAGTAAATAGAATAGTTCTGCTTTCTAATATTTTTCTTCAATTAACCTGATGGTATTATGTAACTCTGGAATTTCCTATGAAGGATAGTGAAGGGAAGTATGTGCCTTTCTTCATTCAGTCTACAATGTGTCTGTAAGCATATGACAGCCAAAACACATATTTTTCTTTCTTTTTTTTTCTGCGGCAATTGGGGTTAAGTGACTTGCACAGCTAGGAAGTGTTAAGTGTCTGAGACCAAATTTGAATTCAGGTCTTCCTGACTTCAGGGTTGGTGCTCTATCCACTGCGCTGCCCCCAGCTGCCCCCAAAACACATATTTTTCCAAGGTAAGTTTAAGACTAGATCTCAGAGCCCTTTTCTGTTTTGTGTTTCTTTCCTGAGTATAGGAAACTAGACTGACTTTGAGATGGACATAAGCTAACTTTGAAGTTACCTTAAAGGATCAAGAGGTCTTGAAGTTCTGGGTCCTTTAGTCAGAGTTGACAGGTGGCAGATTCTGTATAATAGGTAATACTACTGATAAGAGGAGAAACCAAACTTGGGACTACCTGCTCAATAGAAATGAACTCTAAAGGGACCGTGCATAACCAAGATTAAATGTGTCTGCTTATTCTATAGTTCTAAAACCTGGTTAATGTTCTGAAGAATTTAAATGCCAACCTCCTGGGAGATATTTATTTAGTCATTGAATCCTGAAAATCTTTGTCTCAATAAATACTTCTAAGTCTTTTATATTCAGGAAATATCTTTGCCATATCTGATTCACTGAATATATTTTATTCTTCACTTTGAGAGATATTAGGAATGAGACAAAGTCTATACCTTAAGAAAAATTTGCTGTGAACAAGATCAGGCCCTAAGGAAACCAAAGACTGTGAGAAAAGGAGTTTTACCATTCTAGGAAATCAAGCTCACTTTGGTGGTGAACCCTATCTATATTTTGTAATAGAATACTATTATTTAACTTAAATATCATTAAATTAACATAATTATGAATATTTCATTTGTTCTTAAAATATAAATAATAGTTATTCATAATTATATGACTATTAAAACAAATCATTCTATTTTGAAATATTATTATTTATGTTTTAAGATGGTTTTGTTTTGCTTCTGTTGTCAAAATACCTAAATAAAATTTTATACATCCTATTAAACCTCATTTTCAGTTTTACTGTTGCCTTTAATTTTAACACATGCTTATTTCCTCTTAAATCCTGCTTTCTACCACATTGAATAATTGCTTAAATTTTATTTAAAGCACACTAGAATAACAAAAACAATCAAAGCTTTTTAATTTTATTTTATTTTAAAAGGAGAGAAGCTCCAGAATCCAAATCAATTTTTTTCTTAAGAATATCAATCTTTATTTAAGATTGTTCTGTTAAAATTGTCATTAAATTAATTTTTGAAAAACTTTAAACTTTTCTAAGTATAATGATCTTTTGCTTTATGACACATTTCATAGAAGCATAACAAAGCAAGGTTAATATTGCACCTAGGAAATCTCCCCTGATTAAATAACAAGCCTGTTTTTCTGAGTAGTAGAACCATCTAATCCTAGATCTGTAACTACTAAAAGGTTTTTTTTTTTTACCTTGTAATTCTTTTGTTTAAAGACTTGTTTTATATAAAAGAATGTTATAGGAAGGCATTCCTATTTACTGAAATAGATATGAAAAAGAACATTTTCTTGATCAAATTTTGTTAAAAAGCTGTCTCGGTTCAACAATCTATCTAGTCTTGGTAGAAAATAATTTATGTCCTATCTTTTACTGACATAAAAGAGAAAGAGAAAAATGAAAAAAATTGTATTTTGCCTTTAGTTACTGGCATCCAATGTTTAATAAAGAAGTCATCTTATCCAACCTTTTTAATTTATCTACACATTGAAGAATAAAGTTGAAACCACTATACTTTTGGGGTTTCCTGCAGTGTCATATTCTGAAGAAACAGTACTTAATATTTCATGACTTCTGTAGATAATTCCAGAGTAAAGCTCTAATCAGATCTGCTCACTAATATAACTATTGTTTTTCATTAATGTTTGTCATGATAATTCTTGTTTCCTTTTCTCTCCACCATAATTCTCTATTTGCCCCAGTCAAAAACAACAACCATGATAACAACCCAGAATTATAAGACCATTTCAAAATTATGACGAGGTTACCATACCAAATTATAAGAAATAGTTTCTCTTTACATGCATCTCCTTTTTATTTTAAGGCTGTCAGCAAAGAAATTATTTTTAAATGATATTGGGAAGTTACCAAAAAAATGTTTGTGAGGAATTTCCAATGTATCTTTGGCATCATTCACTATTTATTTCAATGTTCCATATAAAATACTGACTTGAATGTCCTTTCCACAGATGGATCACATCATGCTAGAAATACTTTTATGGCACTCATATTTAACATGCTGTTTAACCTGAAAACAAATTTCATAGTAGTATTTTTATAACTTATTGCTTACAGCAGAGCACTGTGCTTTTTTTTGTTTGTTTGTTTTGTTTTTTGTTTTAGTATGAACAAGGAAATAAGATTGGATAAAATTTAAAAATACTGTTTCATAATATGCCTAATTCTGATCCACAAATAGAGAAAAATCAATAAGGGGAAAGCTCTGTTCTTAAAGAGTGTAAATGTAGTTAGCTCTGAAACATTCTGCTTGGGGATTTTTTTTTTAAATATTCCAGTCATTTATTTTGCACAGCATGATTTCATACCATGTTCTTTTACAGCCTATCAGTACACTCAGCTCAGCTTCAGTTACACATACTTTTTTTTCTTTTAATCTCCTTTGGAAGGGGGGAAAGGCTATGCATATGCAAGGTTTTTGTTTGTTTGTTTTGTCTAGCTTGTCTATTTGCTCAAGCTAAAGTGAATAGCCTTTACTTCAAAGACATTTCACAATGTCATTGTCTATAAGAAGAATCTTGGAGGGAGGTGTGAATATGAATCACTCCAGTGAAGTAATATCTTCCAAAATGATGAATTTAAAATTATTCTGTTTTTTCAATACAATTTCTTTCCCTTTTTTGATAAAGAGACAAACTTGGCCAAGAATTACTTGAAGGGGTTATAATAGTTTATCAGTACATAAACACAACAAAGATAATAGTCTACATAAAATATTTATTGCTACATATCATTCTTGTTAATGAAAATATTTTATACTATACCAGTCGGAAGCATGCATAGCATCTCAAACAGAGGGAATAAGTAAAATATTTTAAAAGTGTTGATGATTGAGTACTATCAAAATATACAATTTTCTCTAATGAAAATTTGCAATATTCTCTTTGCAAATTGGTAGAATGAATTTGAACTGAAGGATAGATTGAATTTATATTACATTTGATTTTAAACATAAAATTGACAATAAACAGGAATCTGACTAGATGAAGTCTGAAATTATCTTCTCTGAATTAAGATTTTCAATATACAAATGTCAAGCAAATGGTCTTTGGCAGGCAATGAGTCCTACTCTCTCAGATCAACTTTATGCTGATACCACATTACACTGAGAGAAAATTGTTTCTCAAAATGGATTCAGTTGTTCAAACAACTAGAAACTAGAAAATAGCTTTAGGAATGGGAAAAGGAAGTAGTCTGATTTTTCTTCCTAGAACATTAAATATCAAGCTTCTCTGTTTTTTAAAGAAGAAATATGGAAATGCACTACTCTTGTTATGTAGAGGTGGAGAATGATGGATATGTAATGCTGCATATAATAATCACTTGCTTCTAGTGATTTTTGTTTTTGCTGGATTTTTTGTTTTAGATTGCAAAAAATAATTGGAAAATGTAGGTGAGATAAAAACTTTTTTTAAAATTTTGTAAGATGGAGAGTTGGGAAGTTTTGTAGAAGAACATAAGTAACAAATTTAAAAAGAAGCAGGTAGAAGCATGAGCTTCCTATAATCCTTATGCATTTTAGCATGATTCCATTCTAAATAATTCAGTTTCATTTAATTCAATTAAATTCAACAAAGGTTTCCTAAATGTCTACTATGTGCTATGCAGTCTTAGGTCCTGTGTATACAAAGACAAAAAATGAAAGCAGTCCTTGCTTTAACATTTTTCTAGGAGTAGGCAAAACAATATTTACATAGATTCAAAATGTACTCAAATGGATGTGTGGTCTCATCAATTTAGCTGTTTATCCAACAATGTAGATAGAGATCCATCTATGCCTGTTTCTTTTCAATTCAAAGTAGAGGGTATTGGAAGCCTTTCTCGTTTTCTCTTGACATTGTGAAAACATCGGGGGAGCACTAAGACTCCCTGGTCTTCAGTCATCCTCATCACATAATCATTTCATCTTGTTTTCTATCATATATTATTTCAATTTTATTATTTATGGCTCCTCTTCCAAGTTACTCATTTGTTTTACATTTCGGACTACTCAAAACCACCATGTGGTTCTTTATTGCCTTCTATGCAATACTAATTTTCAGTTTTGAGATATTATTGTATTCAGTGTCTCACAGTCATATAACAACAGTAGGGGGTTGGCCAGGCATTTTCCATCTGCACAAGGACTCTATCACTCCCTGCTATTGCCTCATAACCAGCTTCCCAGGACAGAAAACATCTGACTTCAGGTTAATAGCTCCCTGAGTCTTTCATTTCCTTTTCAGTGCAATGTATTCCCTAAGGAAAGACTACTGGATTCAGGGCAGGAATCTTCCATCAAATCTAAAATAACCACTCTATCTGTATATACAAGGCATCTTCTACTTCCTCCTGCCAGCTCAATTTCCCAACAGGGAAGTTAAGAACCTCCTATGCAAATTAGAGCAACCTTCTTTTTGACTTCAGGATATCAGAAGATATCTTGTTGCACCTGACTTTTGAGGGCAGAAGAGGGCATTCTCCACTTGATGAACATTCTCACACCTACTCATATCCTTCTATCTCAATAAACTTTTGAAATTCTGTTGATCATTTTTCTACTTCCACTCAAAACTCCTTATCTCTTGGTTCCTCGTTCCTACTCTCCTCAAAGTTTCTTCTTTTAAAATTTAATAGCATTTTATTTTTTTTCAAACTACAAGTAAAGACAGCTTTCAATTTTCATTTTTTAAGTTTTTGAATTCCAAATTTTTCTTCTTCTCTCCCTTCCCTCTCCTTTTTCTAAGACAGCTAGCAATCTGATATAGGCATATACACATAGAGTCATATTAACAATATTTCCATGTTTCTCATATTGTGAAAAAAGAATCAGAACAAAAGGGAAAATAGAAAAAAAACTAATTTAAAAATATGAAAATAGTATATTTCAATATGTATTCACTCTCCATATTTCTTTCTCTGGATGTCCACCTCAAAGTTTTAGTCTAAACCACCCAGCCTTTCCACTATGCCCTTTGTTTCACACATAACAAACTTCTCTTCATCTTAAATATATACCTCTCCTACTCCTTTAATCTACTAGCTTGTACTAAAAGTTGGCTTTTCCCTGCTGACAGACTCCCTTTTCAACTTTTCCAAGCCTGGCTATATATTCACTCATTTTCTCCAGCTTAGTGTTCAAGGCAGGAGAGTTGGAATATTACTTGTTTCCCATTGCTGCTTTGGGTCTTTTCCCCTTCCACTTGTGCTCAGTAATCCCTTTTTTTTGAGGGGGGATGTTCAATCTATTCATATCTCATTTGTTGTTGTCCTTCATAAGCAAAAGAGGACCAAAATCACATCATGATGTCAGTATGCAGTATGTTAGACTGTGGCTAATCAAACTATTAGGAACCCAGAAGACACTACCACAGGTCGGGCACAAATAGTATGAACATTTGCCTCTAAATTTTTGCACCTCCTTCTTCTTTTGTACTACTGCAATTCTGCTTTGTTCATAGAATACAGAACTTTCTTTGATGAGGGCATGCAGTATCAAATGGTGCTGTCCTATTGTCTCCCATGATATGTAATCAATTCTAAAGAGAGATCTACACGTCTTTGTATTGTTTCTTCTCTTTGGGAGTATTTGCCTTGTGTGAGTTCTTCATAAAATAGTCTTTTAGGCAAATGTACATTTGGCATTCAAACAACACAACCAGTCCATTGGAGTTGTTCTATCTGCAAGAGTTTGAATATTTGGCAACTCACCTCAAGAAAAGATCTGAGTGTCTGGTATCTGATCTTGCCAGGTGATCCTCAGAATCTTCTTAAGATAATTCAAATGGTAGTGGTTACATTTTGAGCATTGATTGATGCCAGGATATTAAAAATTATGGGTGTGTTCAATCCACCTCTCTAGTATCATATCCCTATCACCGATCAATGTGATTTTATAAACACTGAATAGCTGAGATGCACCAGAAGTCTTTGACCCATAAAGAACCTTCAGGTTACTGTACAAATGTTTTGGATGATTACTATTAGTGTAAAACTGAATTTTATCTGCCTTTTTACTGATTCAAAAATCCTGAATCTCTCTGATCTTCACTTGCATTTTACTTTCTTTGTTTTTTATTAATGCTTTTTATTTTTCAAAACACATGTGTGGACAATTCTTCAACATTAGCACCTGCAAGACCTTGTGTTCACTTGCATTTTACTTTCCATGGAATTAAGCACTGCCTTCTTAATGATAGATGTACTATGCTATTGGTAAACCCTGGGAAATTCTTATTATTTAGTAGCATTCCAATTTCCCCATCATTTTATTAAATCACTCCTTATATTTGCAAATGTTTCTGTCTCAGATGAGTACCTGCAGTGCTATACAGCAAATCTCTGAAAGCTATACATTCATTTCCTGCTCCACTATTGACAACAGTGTATTGGCTCAGTTTTCCCTCTAGGTCATCAACAAATTGTTCATGCACAGAGAAGAACTCTACTGTTGACATTAAGTCTTCTGGTACTCATCTTGCCTTGGATTGCTGCTACTTTTGTTGAATGTTAATGTTTTGTTTGGAGAGGACAAGTTAATAGTCCAGCACTCTGGACCATATATCTCCTTTCTCACTTTTACATCCTGTATGTCCCTTCTCCTTATAAAAACCTAGTCTCTTAAATATCAATGTTTGCTGTGAGGATACTTCCATGAAATTTTGTCATTTAGGTAAATAAGAGACAGTGTTGGTTAAGAGAAAGTCATGAGGTGAACAAGTATTCAACAGTAAGAGACCATTGCTATTATTGTTTCCAATCCTGTTTCTGCCAAGGACTCCCTGCTCTATCTGTGTCTACTCTGATCCTAATGTCAGTCAGGATTATAAATTTGTTCTCTTTTATGTTTTTGGAACATTGATAAGGAGGGACTCAAGGTCTTCATAATATTTTTCTTTGACTTCATCAGGGGTCATTCATCATGGTGTGAATATACGCATTAGTAATATTAACATGATGCTTTTCACAAGTGACAATCACATTGTAATGAATCTGTCATTCACTCCTTTTGGGAGGTGTACAAACTTGTTGACTAGATTGGATTGACTATGAAAACTACTCCAACTTCACAGCACTTCTCATTACTGCAATCACTTCATAAAAAAAATAAAAATAAAAATATGTATATAGCTGTGATTTTGGCAAGGTGACCTTCATTTATCAGTCCCGTTTCATTCAGTGTTGCCTTTTAGATGCATTGTCTTCTGAGTTTTCTCACCACAAGAGCTGTTTGTTTTTCAGATCCATTGGATTTTATGTTGTATATAAATGTTTGCACTTTCCATTAATGAGGGTTAGTGGAATCATCTTTGGAAAAGTTTTTGTTCTTTTGTGTGTTTTGATTTAGATGGTCTGCTGCAGTAAGCAGGCCAGGATTGAATAAAGAAGACAGTTTTTTTTAATGGCATCACAAGCCTTGAATGGACCCAAACAAAACTAGGTGGGATCTAAGAATTTGCTGCAGATGTGCTTCCTCAGCACAATGGTCTCTGAGTTCAGCTTGATTTTTACCATTAACTTTGGGTTAAACAGTTTTCTAGCAATATAAAACTAGGTTCACATAATAATCAATAAGACTTTTTAAACAATATAATATAATATTTTTCTCCATAAATCCTCCATTTTAGAGCTTTTTAAAAAATCTAACATTCTCATAGAAAGAACTCTGTTAAGATCTCAGAGAAAGTTCATTAAAATAACCTGACTAAATGGCTTTTACCCAATACAGGGAGATTTCTTGGATATTGAAAGCACAGCTGAGAAAAACAAAACAAAACAAAACATGTAGCCACAATTATCTATAAAAGTCGAGTGATATTTAAGCAGAGTCATAATCTCATAAATCCCTTAAGGAGACAAACAGTGTTAGACTCTCAGTGAAAATAAGTTAGATTACAGATTAAATTACATTTAGGAACTTTACAATGAAGGAAGTTTCATATATTACAAGATAACTAAGAAAGTTCTGTGTGATGAAAATCCTTTTTTACACAGTACAAATAATGTTTTGGGAAGCTTAAACTTACCTTTTGACTTCTTCCTGAAAAGTGTTGAAATTGTTAAAATTATTATTCCAAAAGTCAGATTTTGGTCATATGAGATCAATGAAAAGAAGACTTTCAGTCTGACCAAATATTACAGGAAGAATGACCCTTATTCCCAAACAATGAATAGAAGGAACTAGGGCATACCCCTTTTGCAGATAAACGCAAACATAATGAACATGAACACAATCAAAACAAGAGCAATACAGCAATGACTACAAATATTAAATCACAGAAGATCTCTTTGCTCCTGGGAATGCATTCCTGGTTTCCACCTTGCATTTTTAGTCGTCATAAGAATCCAACCAATCCCTGGAAACATCTACCCTTAGAAATTCTAGAATGGACTTAGTTCTGAGGGAAGGTTTGGAAAGTTTAGTGGATGTGCTTTTCTTATTCTAAATCATTTGCAAAGGTTCCCTAATTAATGCTGCTAAAATCTGCCAATAATGGGGACTTAACACACTAGTGCAACCTCTTAAATTTGTTTTTTTTTCCTATAAATCTATCAATTTGGCATTATATTTAAATTGCATTTAAAAATCAGTATTGAAACAGTTATTCTTAATGGTTCATATGGTAAAAAGCAGCTACCACCTTATAGAGTTATCCATATTAAAAATTGAGTTATTAGAATAATGTCAATTTGGCAGTTATGTCATAATTCACTTGAAAGTTCAGAGATTTTCAATTTTCACAAACTACTTGCTCTTCATATCTTTACTTAAACTTTATCTCCAGTAAAGAAATAATCTAAAAAGGATCCATGAGAGCCTGATTTGTAAACTAAGTCCCTCTATCTCAATATTTTCAGACATAAAATTTCATATCCACACATACATATAAAATTATTATTTCTTAGAGAAAAAGCTTAATCTTATTGCACTTGGAGAGTGAAGCTTGCTACTTTTACATTTTTACTTTATTTCTACCTTTTGAGAATATATGGTTTTCTTAAACCATCTTAAAAGAATGAGATACTTTAAGAACCTAATCTTAGACAAGAATATATAACTATTAATAAAGGGCAAACCTAAGAATTCACAATCTAGTTGCTTTGGGAAGTTGATCAGGAATAAAGATAAAAGTCTATAAGATATTCGATTCATCCTGTTAATGCTAAGATGGTTTAGTACTGTTATGAAAAATTCTATGGTTCACCTGTCCTAATTATAGAAAGTTGAGATAAAAGGAAGATGTAGGACTTTGGTTATAACAATATTAAAACTGTCCCTTCAAGGGCATACACAAACCTGAACAGAAAAAAGCTTTTATTTTGCTTCCAGATAAAGTTATAGTTAACAGCCAATCATTTAACAAAGTTCTACATTATTCACAAAGTATTAAAACCATGCTCAGTATTAACTGGGTGGCAAATTTTCTTTTTCAGAAGCTGAGTCAAGAGACCCCTAGTTTTGCCTACACAAAAGTGTCTCCTCAATCTTTTCCAGTCACAGACTCAGATGGTATTCCTTTTGTACCTCACATCACATTTCTTTTGAATGGTGCATTAATGAGTTAACGATAATTCAGACAATCATATCTAAATTGAAAATTTGTAATTATATCAAAATACAGTCCTAAGATAGTTTATCTCAAATAGCAAAGTTTACTAATCACAGCTTTAGACTAGACTATTATTATTTTTCTTTCTTTCTTTCTTTTTTCTTTTTCTTTTTTTGCTTTTTGCTGAGGCAATTGGGGTTAAGTGACTTGTCCAGGGTTGCACAGTTAGGGAATGTTGTGTCTGAGACTAGATTTGAACTCAGGTCCTCCTGACTTCAGGGCTGGTATCCTATCCACTATGCCACCTACCTGCCTCCTATTATTATTTTTCTTATGTTATTGTAGTAACAATGAACAGTAAGCACATATAAGACCTTAATATTCTTTTTAAATTTATGTAAAAGCAGTTATCAGTCATTTAAAAATTAAGAAAAACCATATTCTGGAATTTCACACTTTCATTGAGTATATTATAATTCACTCAAAACACTGAAAAAACACTGGCTACTGTTTCTAGATTAATAGGTATCTGTATTGCCTGTTAAATGCTTAGGCAAAAATAAAAGTTTTAAATTTAAACTCTGTTGATACAAAATCAGCTCAAAGATATAACCACTATACTATTATTCTGGGTACAATTTTATAATTTTCCTAAAAATGGGCCAAACAACCTATCAGATTATAGCCACTTTTTATAAAATAAGCATGTAAACACTTATTTCAGCTGTGAATTGTCCTAGTTATCAAACCATTTCATTGCTTTAGAATTTTACAGCAGGCAGTCAGCAAATCTGATAAGATCTTTGAACCTTGCCAAAATAGAAAGTTTCAAGGAACTTCACAGATAAAGACAACTTAGAGAGTTAGTGGCAATTTCTATTCAAATAATAAATTATCCATTTTGTAGCAAAACATTGCCAATTAAATACTGAGCAATCTTAAACCTTTTAACTATATACTTTGACAATTATGATAGTTTGCAAATTAAAAAAGAAATTTGTCTTCTAATGATAGTTACAAAATCCCTTCTGTGGCATTTGAAAAATTAATAGCATTCACAATACAATAACATAACCAATATTAGATATTTAAAAAAAACATAACACATAACTTTTTGCCAGTCAAGTGGCATCATTTGATTTGAATGAATTTTCAAGTCCTCTTTAATAGAAAAATCACTTCATTCGTATATCAATTTGGCATTCTCTATTAATTGCATTTAAAAATAATATTGAAACAATTACACTTAATAAGAATAATAACAATGATAATAGTTTTTTATGACTTACTATATTTTTTTTTTAGTAGGAGAATACACCTATCTCTTTAAACAGAGCCACATTATAATTTAGTTTCAGGATAAACTTCAACTTCAAAAATCAATTTCAACTTCAAAAATCAAATCTACCTTTGTAATCACAAATAATAGCATTCAAAATCCCAATTTTCCCAAGTACCTTTAACTACCGACATCTCATATTATAACTCACTATTTTCAATTACCTCACTTAACAAAGAAATGTCATGACAGTCTCATTCTCATATTACTCTTTTTGCAATCCATAAGATTCAAAGGATTGGGACATCTTTTCTAATGTTCCTTCAAGAACAAAATTTTAGCAGAGTATTCTCAAATAATCCCATGCTACAAACTTATTTCTATACTTTCTATTTGGTAAATGTTATAATGATAAAATTGTATTTAAGATTGTTCCAAAGAGTTTCTTGTATCCTTATGTCAATGAGATTGAAAAACCCTCAAAACTCTTTCTAAAACTCCAAACTCTCCACTTACATTGTCAGATCTAAAGAACTCCACTTTTCTTTAAGGTTTCACCTATTATCCTCTTAAACCTTCTCTTTTAGAGACTTCAGGAAGATATTCCTTTTTCAATGGACTTTATGTAAAACCTTACAAATTTTCAGTATGAATTTTTATCATAACCAGATACAACATTTCACTTTATTTTTTCTACTTTTCTTGTCTATCTCCTTTCCTAATTGTATTCTAGCTTAACATTCTACAAAATCTCTCCTGTGTAAATTTCTTTATACCATATCAGTTACTAAACTTTTACTTCTCAATTTGAATAGCATATTTTGATTTTAATGACTTAGCTAACAATTTATTCAACCAATTAAATTCTGTCAAATCACTTCAAACTAGCTTCAGTACTTATTCTCTAGTATGTGAAAGAGTCTTCTATTAAAACAATACTCTATAGGAAGGAAAGAGAGTAATAGAGGCATATGTGGCTTTTCCTATATTAACCCTAAATGAAAACCTCCTTTAAAAAATCCTATAAGAATTTTCAAAACATACATAAAGTTTTTAAATCATAATTTGAAATAAAGATAATAAATTTCAGCTAAACATTTAATATCTAATAATTTAGAATGCCATAATTTTCTATAAACCAAGTAAAAGGATTGTCATTTTTTTTTATCTTCTATCTCTGAAATTTCCAATCTGGCCAAGGGTGTAAATGCAGAGAAAACAAAAGTTTCTTACCATTTTTCCCCTCTTTATTTCCTCCAAAAAAATTTAATGGAAGAGTCAATATAAGTAAGTACCTGCTTAATATTAGAGTTAGCTGGAAAAACTGTTTTAGGTATCTAACTTCTCTTATCTTTCCCATCCTTCTAACTTTTCTGTGCTTTTTAAAAACTAAACTTTTTATGGGTGACAGGTTGTTTCCCTTCAAAAGTTATATGTGGAAGCCCAAAGAAAGCCTGCATCAGTGCTTGACAAATTTGAGTTTATATCATTAAACAGCAATCAGCTAACCAAAAACTGACAGATGTCTGATAAAAAAAGTCTTTTTCCTTTCCCAGAAGGTCATAAGGTTTGACTGGTGACTTTTGCTTTCAAATTCTTGAACATAATACCTTGTTCACCAGGATATTAGTATAGTCACATCTTGTCTTAGATTAGGTGTCAAATTCCACCAGGTGTCTGTAGCTTTCGTATTACATAGGATTCAACAAAGGAATAAGGAAGCAGTAGGTGACTGGTCCATATGAAGACAGTTTCCAGATAAGACATGTGAGTTGCTCAAAGAAACAGGAAAAAACTCATATTCTTTGCATTGGTATTTGGATCTGACTGGGTTTCTGATCCATGGATTCTAACCAGGATCCAGAGTGAAGTATTGAATAAATCTGGTCTTTAAATAACAGTTCTGGTTTCTTAGCCATTCAGAGTTAGGTTTGAACACTGTGTGTGTGTGTGTGTGTGTGTGTGTGTGTGTGTGTGTGTGATCATTGATCCAGGTTAGTATTCATGAATCTCAGTTTAAAGATTTTATTTCTACTTTAAGAATTAACATTCATTATTTTCAGATTTGGTCATCTTCTAGGCTTAAAGTTTTAAATAGACAATATTTTTTCTGGGGTTTGAGTGAACTGTTATGTGTATACACACACACACACACATAACATACATATATATAACTATGCTTAAGCTATTACTAATTAAATGAGAACCAATTTCTTGGGAATATAATTTAATACTATTCTGTATTATGATTTCAGGTATGATTGTTTAAGATTAACTCTCTGGCTGAAACTTTAGTATTTTATTTTTCCAAATACATGAAAAGATAGTTTTCAACTTCATATCTGAAAAATTTTGTGTTACACATTTTTCTCCCTTTCTCCTCCTCTCCCTCCATTCTCAGAGAGCTGACATAGGTTAAACATTTGCAATTCTTCTAAATGTATTTTCATTGTCATCATACTTCACAAGAAAAATTAGATCAAAGGTGAAAAAACATAAGAGAACAAAAACAAGAAAATAAACAACAACAAAAGATGAAAATACTATGCTTTGAGTGACATTCAGTCTCCACAGATCTTTCTCTAGATGGGGATGGCACTTTGCATAACAAGTCTATTGGAATTGTCTTGAATCATCTCATGATGAAGATGTCAGTCTCATGGGAAGAGCCAATCCATCACACTTGATCATAGTCTTGTTACAAATGTTCTCTTGGTTCTGCTCACTTTACTTAGCATCAGTTCTTTTAAGTCTTTCCAGGCTTTTTTTGAGATCAGCCTGTTCATCACTTCTTATAGAACAATAATATTCCATTATATTTTCATATACCACAACTTATTCAGCCATTCCCCAACTGATGGGCATGCACTCAATTTCCAATTCCTTGTATGACTGAAGTTTTTTATATCAGTTTTTATGGCTGGCTTTTCCCCTTAGAAATATTCCAAGGTAGCATAATCAAGAAACACACTCAAAAATGCACAAAATAAAGGTTTTCCTGAGAAGCTCATAGTGAAGGTAGAGAGGAAGAAAAAGAAGGCTTCTCTACTGATAGGATGTGAGCATTTGGCTCACAAATGATTCAGCCCTACACAACAGTTTATTTTGATTATTGCACTGCAGCTTTTCTCATTAATCTGTGATGGTGTTAAGTGTATCCTTAACCACTTAAAAACTGATGTTAGGCTACATTTTTATCAACTTAATAGGTAAAAGCTGTCCTCCTGACAGTTCATGTGGTTGAACTGACAGCTTTGCACTTATTGTGAGGAGTATCTAACTACAGACCAGATGCCTAGTTTGTTGTCTAGCATCCACAGGGGAGTAAAAGAAATATAAGAACAGAAAAAGAAGAGAGGTAACAAAGGGAGATTTTCTGGAGAACTGACTGAATTAAGAGACAGTGGATCTGCCTCCCCAAACCTCTTGGTTGGTCAGTTCAAGAGGACTACTCATTTACTCATAAAGATTGTTAGGCTGGTACTAACCTTCACTGTCTTAAGTACCCAAGTCAAGTTGATAAACAGCCTCCTAGTTTTCTGCACAACCAGAGCCTTCAATCCTAAACCCTAGTCTGTGGTCAGGAGTGACTTGAGTGTATTCCACCTGAATGATGAGGGATGGGTTGTATTCTCTTAGTTCTTGCTATTCAGAGTAATCCTTTCTAGGTTGAATCCCACCTCTGGGTTGCTATCAAATACCCACTTCTGACACAAATTTGCAGCTGAGAAGAAAATCTATAACTGGAATAATTTAGAAAAAAGTTTATTAAATCATCCAGAAAAAAGGGAAGAACTGGAAAAGGTCCACTTTCTTCCCCCTTTCCCCTTTCAATGTCTGTAAGTTACACATTAAGACAAGATTCAAAGACAAGATTTGGTCAGCACAAAGATGGTATCCAGATAAAACTCGGGCCATTTGAGATTCAGAAAATATGTTTCACATTTCTTGTATCAGTCTTTCTTTCTGATAGGGTTTATGGTCAGTATATAACCTAGATCATGAATGAAACATTAAATGAATCTTTCTTAAGCAACAGATCTGGTCTCTGAAGCACTCAGTGATAGATTCAAACAATTTTTTAAAGTTTCCCCATAGGTTTTATTTTGTTGTTTGCAATTTTACAGAAGTTATTATGTTAGTATATTTTATGATTCCAAAAGATTAAGATTGATTGATGTCCTGGAACCAGAGACCAAAATAAGCATTGGAAAAAATCCAATGTGTGTAGGATGAATACATATACAAATATGCATATATGTATACGTATATATTTATATGTGTATAAGTATACCTAAATACCTGTGTTTAACTGTAGCCTGCTTGGGTAGGGAGGGGGGATGAAAGTGGGGGAAAAAGAATAAAGCAAAATCTGTACAGCAGAGAACAAAAAAAATAACCTACAAGGAAGGAAAGATGGACAATCATGAATATAATGTCTTTTATTATTATATATAGTTTCTTGAAATGGAAACATTGTCACATATATGCAATCCCTGATGTTCTGCTGGGCATGTCAATTTTTTAAAATTTATTTTATTAAATTAATTTGTTTATTTTTGCTGAGGCAATTAGGGTTAAGTGACTTGTTCAGGATCACACAGCTAGGAAGTATTAAGTATCTGAGGCCAAGTTTGAACTCAGGCTTTCCTGACTTCAGGGTTGGTGCTCTATCCACTGCACCATCTAGCAGCTCGACAACTTTTAAAAAAATTTTCCTTTTTCTGTCTTTCTTTTTCTATTTTTTCTTATTTTGCACTTTTTTTTAAATGAAAAGGGATGAAATCATGACCAATGAAAAATTAAAGATACCATTAGGAAACATTTTTCTGATTATAGGCCAATCTGACAAAACTGATCAATATTTATGAAAATATAAATTACTTAGATTAAGAGATAAAGAAATAGAAATCTTAGAAAAAAGAAATTGAACAAGTTCTTAACAAATTCTCAAGGAAAAATTCCCATGGTCAGATAGGTTCAGAGGTGCAAAACTAAACATTAAAAATAATTCCAATACTATATATATATTATTTGGTAAAATGTTCAAAGAAGAAGCTCTATGAAACCCCTTTTATTATATAAATTATGTTGCTCATATCTAAACCAGGAAAAGCTAAAACAAAGAAAGAAAATTTTAGACCAACTTCTCTAATGAATATTGATACAAAGATTTTAATAAAAATATTAGAAATGGGATTACAGCAATATATCACAAGGATTATATATGATAACTAGGTAGGATTTATATCAGGAATGTAGGATTGGATCAATCTTAAGAAAATCATCAACATAATTCACAGTATCAAGGGGGAAAATCATTTGATTATCTCAATAGATGCTGAAAAAGCTTTTGACAAAATGCAGTTGCCATTCCTAGTAAAAGAACTAGAGAGCATAAATAAAAGCATTCCTTAAAATGGTAAACAATATCTATGTAAAACCCATCAGCAAGCTTTATATGTATTGGGAATAAGCTAGATATATTCCTAATAACATCAGAGGTGAGGTAAGGATGCTAATTATCATCACCATTATTCAATGTAATCCTAAAATGTTTGTTATAGCAATAAGAGAAAAGAAGCAATTAAAGGAATTAGAAAAGAATAGAATTAAAATGCAAAATCTTGTAAAATGAATGCTAATTTTTTGAGTATCCGGGGAGAAAAATTCAATACTAGTATAATTTTAAAAATAAAGTTGGAAGTCAGAAATAGATTGGAAAATGAGCAAGAAACAAAGTTACTACTGGAACAGGGAAGATCAAACACACACTAAGTGGAAAACAGTGGTAAAATGGTTACATGCAAAACATCAAAGAAAAAATGTGAATTGGTCTCTGGCCCCAGAAGAACTCATAGAAATAAGAGACGCAAAAAAAATTTAAGGAAAAATGAAAGTGATACAAGAAAACCATTAACAGTTTGATATATGAAGCACACAAAAAATAATAACACCTTAAAACCCAGAGGGGTCATATGGTATAATGGGTACAAAAATCCCCTGGAAAAAATAACTGATTTTTTTTTCATTATAAATAAATCTATTTTTATTAAATAATATTTTGTTGTTCTCTTAGTTACATGTCAAGACATTTTTTAGCATTCATTTTTACAAGATTTTGAGCTCCACATTTTTCTCAGTTCTTCCCTTCTCTCCCCTATTCAAAAGATGGTAAGCAGTTTGATCCAGTTTACATATATGCTATCCTGTAAAACACATTTCCATATTAGTCACAATTGTGAATGAAGATATATATTAAAAGGGGAAAACACAATAAAGAATAAAGTAAATGAAAAAATAAACTTCGAACTGTTTAGGTTCCATTCCTTTTTATTCTGGATATAGATAGAATATTCTTTCATTGTTCTTTATACTTGTCTTAGATCATTTTGTTGCTAAGAAGAGCTGAGATAAATATAGTTGATCAACACACAATTTTGCTGATGCTATATATAATATTTTCCTCATCCTTCTCATTTCACTTTGTATCAATTTACGTCTTTCAAGGTTTTCCTGCAATCCGACTGTTCATCATTTCTTATTGAACAATAGGGTTTTATTACATTAATATGCCACTGCTTGTTCAGCCATTTCCCAATTAAGGTACATTTTCTCAATACTCAATTTTTCTTTATAAAGAAAAATGCTGCTATGAATATTTTTGCACATGTACATCCTTTTGCCTTTTTTTATGATATCTTTGGGATATAGATCTGGTAGTGGTATTACTGGATAACATGCATAGTTTGGTTTCTCTTTAGCCATAGTTCTAAATTGTTTTCCTGAGTGGTTGGAGCAGTTAACTCCACCAACAATATATTAGTGTCCCAGTTTTTTCCATATCTTTTGCAACATTTATCATCTTACCAATCTAACAGGTGTGAAGTGGTATTTCAAAGTTGTTTTAATTTAAATTTATCTAGTTAAATTGATTTAGAGCACTTCTTCATATGCTTATAGATAGCTTTGATTTCTTCATCTGAAAACAGCCTGTTAATATATTTTGAACATTTATCAATGGGGAATGGCTTGTATTCTTATAAATTTGACTCAGTTCTCTATACATTTGAGAAATGAGAAATTTGAAAAATTTGAGAAATTGTTTTCCAGCTTTCTGCTTTCCTTTTAGGTTGCATTGATTTTGCTTGTATAAAAACTTTCTCATTTAATGCAAAGTTAACTATTTTTCATTTTTAATGCTCTCTATCTTTTGCTTGGTCATGAATTCTTTCCCTTTCCATAGATTTGACAAATAGACTATTTCTTGCTCTTCAAATATGATTAAACTGTCACCCTTTCTGTGTAAATCATATATTCATTTTGACCTTATTTTGCTACATGATGTGAGGGATTGGTCTGTATCTGGTTTGTGTTCTGTTGTTTTTCAATTTTCCCAGCAGTTTTTGTGAAAATACCAAATGTTCTAGAAGCTTATGTCTTTGGGTTCACCAAGCTCTATGTTACTATGGTCACTGATTACTATGTCTTGTGTGCCAAATCTATTCCATTGATCCACCACTCTATTTGTTAGCCTGTACCAGATAGTTTAATGATTACTGATTTATAAAATAGTTTGAGATCTATTGCTAGGCTACCTTTCTTTGTATGTTTTTTTCACTAAATTTCTTGATATACTTGACTTTTTGTTCTTCCAGATGAATTTTGTTCTTATCTTTTCAAATTCTATCAGATAATTATTTTATAGTTTCCTAGCACTGAATAAGTAAATTAGTTTAGGCAGAAATATAATTTTTATTATATTGGCTCAGCTTACACAAGAGCAATTGATAGTTTTCCAATTGTTTAGATCTGTCTTTATCTGTGTGAAAAGTATTTTGTAATTGTTTTCATATGGTTCCTTGGTTTATCTTGGCAGGTAGATGTCTATTTTATATTGTTCACAGTAATTTTAAATTAAATTCTTCTTTCTATCCCTTGTTGCTGGATTTAATAGTCTTATAAAAATGCTGATGATTTATATGGGTTTATCTTATACCCTGCAACTTTACTAAAGTTATTCATTATTTCAAGTAATTTTTAGTTATTGCTTTAGGGTTCTCCACACATCAAATTATGTGTAAAGTGATAACTTTTTTTCCTTGTTGCCTATCCCAACTCCTTTGATTTCTTTTTCTTCTCTTCTAGTTAAAGCTAACATTTCTAGTATTATTTGCCTCAAAAAGCAGAAAAAAAGAAATTCACTAAAGAAAATAACTCCTTTTAAAAGTAGAATTTGAGAAACGGAAAAGTTACAAAAGGTCAGTGAAGAAAATAATTCCATAAAAATTAGAATAGAGAAATGGAAGCTAACTTTATGAAAAATCAAAAAACAATAAAACAAAACAAAAAGAATTTTTTCTTTTGGGGAAAATAAGACAATGTGAAATATCTTATTGAAAAAAAATAACTGACCTGGAAAATGGATCTGGGAGAGATAATTCCAAAATTATTAGACTTTCTGAAAGCCATGATCAAAAAAAGGAGCTAGACATCATCTTTCAAGAAATTATTAAGGAAAAATGCCCTGGTATCCTGGGACCAGAGGATAAAATAAAACTGGAAGAATTCACCAATCATCTTCTAAAATAGATACCAAAATGAAAACTCCCAGGAATATCATAGCCAAATCCCAGAGTTCCCAGGTCAAGTAGAAAATATTACAAGCAACTCATAAAGAAACATTTCAAGTATCAGGGAGCTACAGTGAGGACCTCACAAGATTTAGCAGCTTCAACATTTAAGGATCATAGGAGTATGATATTTTGTAAGCAACGGAACTAAGTTTACAACTAAGAATCATCTTTCCAGGAAACACTGACAATAATTATTCGGGGGAAAAATAGATTTTCAATGAAATAAAGAATTTTCGAGCATTATTGGTGAAAAGATCAGAGTTGAATAGAAAATTTGACTTTCATGTACAGAAATCTAGAGAAGCATAAAAAATAAACAGGAAAGGGAAATCATAAGGAACTTAATGACGTTGGACTACTTATATTCTTACATGGGAAGATCTGGTAAATCCCAAGAATTTTCTCATTATTAGAAGTTAGAAGGATTACATATAGATAAAAGACAGAATTAGTTGAATGTAAAGGAATGATATCTAAAAAGATAAAATTAACAGGTGAGAGAGAAATATACTGGGGAAAAGGGATAGGGACTGATACAATGGCTGAATTATCATACATAACAAAAGGCAAGAAAAAGTCTTTACAATGGAGAAAAAGAGGGAGAAGATAAAGGAGAGTGGGTGAAGCTTATTTTCATCTGAACTGGCTTAAAGAGGAAATAGCATATACATTCAATTAGATTAAGAAATCTATCTTACCCTACATGATAGTAGGAGTGTGGAAGAAGATAAAAGGGAAGTGCAATAGAAGGAAAAGCAGCTGAGTGAAGGAGTTAGTCAGAAACAAAACACTTTTGAGGAAGGATAGAGGGAAAAGAGAGAGAGAACAGAATAAATGGGGAGTAACTGTGGGGGAAAATTTAAAACAAGTTTCTTTGAGAAAGGCCTCATTTCTTAAATATATAGAGCACTGAATCAAATTTATAAAAATAAGAGTCATTCTCTAATTGATAAATGATTAAAAGATAATCACAGTTTTCAAATGAAATAATTATCTTATCTATAGCCATATGAAAAAATGCTTTAACTCACTATTGACGGAAGAAATGCAAATTGAAATAATTCTGAAGTACTGCCACATACCTATTAGATTAGCTAATAGGACAGAAAAAAATGATAAATGATGGAGAGAATATGGCAAAAAATGAGACATTGATGCATTATTGGTGGAATTGTGAACTGATTCAACAATTCTGTAGAGCAACTTGGAATTGATAGAGCAACTTTGCTACTGTGGAACAACTTTGGAATTTACAACCCTTAGGGGTATAAATCATGCATTTTCTTTGATCTAACAATACCATTACTAGGTCTTATATCCCAAAAGAGATTAATAAAAAAATAAAATGACTTATCTGTACAAAAATGTTTTTAGTAGCTCTTCTATGGGGACAAAGAATTGGAAATTGAAGGCATGTCCATCAAGTAGAAAATGACTGAATTAGTTGTACTATGTCATTATGGTGGAATACTATTGTGCTGTGAGAAATTATGAGCAAGATGCTTTAAGAAAAAAACCTAAGAAGACTTCCATCAGCTTATGTAAAGTGAAATGTACTGTGTACAAAATAACAGCAATATTGTAAAATGATCAGCTGTAAATGACATAACTATTCTCAGTAACACAATGATCCAAGACAACTCTGAAGAACTTATGATGAAAAATACCATCTATACTCAGAGAAAGAATTGATGGTGTCTCCATGAAGATTGAAGCATCCTTTTTTGCATATTTTTCTTAAGGGTTTTTGGTTTTTTTTTTGGTTTATGTTTTCTTTCACAGCATGACTATTATGGAAATGTTTTGCATGCTTATACATTTATGACCTATAATGATTCTTGCTTTATTTGGTAAATTAATTTTTTTATTTTTGAAAATATAAATAAATTTTAAAAAGAATGAATGGGTCAAAGAACAAATCACAGGAACAGTCAATAATTTCCAATAATAATAATGAGGCAATACCAAAATGTATGGATTATAGCCAAAGCTATTCTTAGATGAAAATTTATATCTCTAAAGGTTAATGACAATAAAATTGAGAAAAACAGATCAATGAATCTGACATTCAACTAAAAAAATAAAGATAAAAAATTAAAATGACTTTTAAATATCAAATTGATAATCCTGAAAATCAAAAGGGACCTTAATAAAATTGAAGGTAAGAAAGCTGTTGAACTAATAAAATGTGGAACTGGTTTTGTGCTATGAAAAAATGCCCAATAAAATAGATAATTATGTGTTTAATTTGACTTAAAAAAAAGAAAATCAAATTATCAGTATCACAAATCAAATGGATGAATTCATCACCAATGAAGAGAAAAATAAAAAAAA
>JAJPUD010008885.1:0-23171 GCA_023553655.1 Myrmecobius fasciatus | reverse complement strand
AAATGCTACTATGGAAACAGAGAAGAATTAGGTTCATCTTCAGAGGAGTATACTGGTTTATAAAGCCTCTCCTACCCCAAAGAGTAACATTAAATGTAACTTGAATAAAAAGAACTTATAGAAAAACCTCAAAAAAGACTAAAACTAAAATGAGAGATTGAGGAAAACTAAAAAAAAAAGAATAACAATCCAAGAAAAATAATGTTATGAAAAGAAATTTAGCCAATTAGAAAAGGAGATGCAGAGTCTTGTATAAGAAAATTACTCTTTGAAAATTAGAATTGGACTTGGGGAAGCAAGTGAAGTTATAGGAGACCAAGAAATAATAAAACAAAATATAAGGAATGGAAAAAATAGAAAGAGAATGTGAGACATTTCATAAGATAAACAACAGATGTGGTGAACAGATCAAGAAGAGAAAATATCTTATTTCTAAAATATATAGAATATATTATATATATTCTTTAAAATATAGAAAGAACTATCAAATTTATAAATATACATATTTATATAAACATATGCATATATTTATATAAATATAAAAATATAAATCATTCCTTAATTGATAAATGGTCAAAGGATATAAACAGACAATTTTCAGATAAAAAAAATTAAAGCCATTCAGTCATATGAAAAAATGCTCTAAATCTAAATTGATTAGAGAAATGAAAATTGAAACAACTCTGAGGTGCTACCTCACACCTCTCAGATTGGCTAGTGACAGAGAAAGGTAATGATAAATGTTGGAAGATATGTGGAAAAACTGGGACACTAATGCATCATTGGTAGAGCTGCAAAATGATGCAACCATTCTGGAGAGCAATTTGGAACTGTGCCCAAAGGGCTATAAAATTGTGGATAATCTTTGATCCAGCAGTGACACAACTGAGTCTGTATTCCAAGGAAATCATAAAGGAGGGAAAAGGACCCACATGTGCAAAACAATTTGTAGTAGCTCTTTTTGGGGTGGGAAAGAATTGGAAAATGAATGGATGCCCATCAGTTGGGGAATTTCTGAATAAGTTATTATAAATGAAAGTAATGGAATATTATTTTTCTATAAAAATAATGAATAAATTGATTTTAGAAAAGCCTGGAAAGATTTACATGAACTGATGCTCAGTAAAATAAGCAGAACCAGGAATATAATGTACACAGTAACAGCACAATTGTGTGATGATCAACTAGGAAAGACTTGATTCTTTTCAATGGTTCAGTGACCCAAGACAATTCCAACACATTTTGGGTTGAAAATGTCATCTGTATCTAGAGAGAGAACTACGAAGATCTAATGTAAATCAACACATACTATGTTCATTTTTCTTTTTCTTCTGTTTTTTTTTCCTCATGGTTTTTCCATTTCTTCTGATTTTCTCTCCCAACATGACTCACAGGGAATGTAAATGTATAACCAGGAAAAAATAAAACAATAAAAAGAAGAGAAAACATAAAAGTAATTTGACTAACTGAAAGCTCAGACAAAAAATAACTTAGATACAATAATACAAGAAATAAATAAAGACAATTGTCTTGAACAAGAAGGGAAAGAAGAAATAGAAAGAAACCCAGCCAAGATGGCAAAGTAAAGGCAGGAAAATATCCAACTTTTCCCCTAAACTGCTCCAAATTCTTTTAAAATGACTCTAAGCAAATTTTAGAGCATGAGAACATGCAAAAAGATGCAGTACAACATTTTCCAGCTGAAGACAACTTAGAAAGTTAGTGGAAAAGTTCAGTGGCACAAGGGTCAGAGTCTAATGTGCAGTCCCAGAGAAGGCTGTGCCAGCACAGCCATAGCCCCAGCTCTTGCCCCATGACAGTAAAGCAGGAATGAGTTTAGGGACCTCTAAATCTGTAGCAGTACTGGTAGCTTCTAAACTTTTCAGTCCAATGACACAAAAGACATCTTGGATGTTTTGCAGAAAAGGTCTGTGGCACCAGGGTAGAAATTCAGCATGCAATCTTATTACAGACAGCACCAATACAGCTCTATCCCAGCTGTGGTCCCAGCAACAGTAAAGCAGAACCTCTGACTCAGCAAGAACAGCACTGGCATTTTCTAGACCTCTCAGTCCAGAGACATAAAAGAGGACTTCAAAGATTAACAGAAAAAAGTTTTTCAGTAAAGTAAAAGGGCCTTGGGAAATCAAATCAAGAGTAGGTGTAGGCAGTGATGGTAGTGACAGCTTCTTGAGACCTCAACTCATAAGAGGTCTCTTTATTAGCACTAAGGAAGGACTCTGTTGTTTCAGCACACTAGTTCTTACAGCTAAGGTGGGGTGGGGATACTCCTAGCAGTTTCAGGACAGAAAATAATATTTGGGATCAGATCCCTAGAAGGATCTCTGAAAACAGCTGCACACAATTATTGAAATTTGGGACAGTGCACCCTCCACCCTGGAAACAGAGTTTTACTTTAACAAAGAGTTAAAAACTAAGTAATAAACTAGGAAAATGGGAAGACAACAGAAAAAGATTTGGACCCTAAACAATTACTATGGTAACAAGGAAGATCAAAACATACTCAGAAGAAGATAACAAAATCAAAGATCCTACATTCAAACTTTCCAGAAAAATAATAATTGGCCATGGAAGAGCTCAAAATGTATTTAGAAAATCAAATAAGAGAGATAGAGGAAAGAATAAGAAGAGAATTGAAAGTGATGCAAAAGGAAATACAAAAAGTTAATGACAAGAATGTCTCTAAAAAGCAAAATTAGCCAAATAGAAGAGGAGGTACAAAGTTCACTATGGAAAATAATTCCTTAAAAATTAGATTTGAGGAAATGGAAATATTCTGGGATGATTTATCATAAATGATTTTGCTATTCTCAACAGTACATTGATCCATGCCTACTCTGAAGGATTTGCGGTGAAAAATCCTGTTCATACCTAGAGAAGAAGCCGATTATGACTGAATACAAATTAAAGCATTCTCTGTGTGTGTGTGTCTGTCTGTCTCTCTCTCTCTCTCTCTCTCAAAAGAAGAAATTTACTTTATTTTTCCTCAGGGTTTTTTTAGGGGGAGAGATCTATGTTTTCTTTCACAAAATGACTTATATGAAAATATTTTGCCTAACTTTACAAGTGATTTCTTAAGGGGATATGAGAGTGAGGATAAGGAAGAAAATCTGGAAGTCAAAAGTTTTAAAAACTAATGTTTAATAATTTTTTATGTAACTGGGGAAATATTGAATAGATAAAAAATAGAAAGAAAAAAGAAAAATATCCACTGATCACCACTTAAGAGAAATCCTACAAGAAGAACATTTAGGAATATCATGCTATATTATGAAACTCCCATATTAAAGAGAAAATTTTACAAGCAACAACAATAAAATAATTCAAAATGCTGGAGTTACAATTAGAATTGTCCAAGACCTATTAACAACAACAGTAAAAGACTGCAGGTCCTGGAATATTACATATTCACAATCAAAAGAACTGGGGTTGTGTCTGAAAATATATCCAGAAAAAAATAGACATAATATTGAAAATTGACATTCAGCGAATTGCCAGAGTTTTAGGATTTTGTTGCAAACACACATGAACTCAATAGAAAATGTAACATAGAAAAGCAAACATCAAAGACTTATTTCAAGGGATTCCATAAAGACAAACTGTTTATGTTTGGAAATATAAGTGGAAATGTAAGCCATATCTCTAAAACTGTGATTAATAATAGAGTAGTCTAAAAGAAAGACTATGGTAGAGCTGAGTATGATGTTTTTCCAAAAAGCAAAATCAGTGTAGGAAAAGGTGAAAACAGTAATTAAGCATAGGACTGAAATGCAAGAGCAAGAACCAACATGGAGGAATTAGATTAGGGAGGAAGTCTAGTAGTTCAGAAATCCTACTCACATTGGGAATGAGTTAAAGTGGGAACAACACATATGTATACTAAGAAGTTAAAAGCATCCTTCAAAATCTATAAGATAAGGTGATTAGATTAATAAGCATGGGATATGAGAGGGATTCTTGGGGCAAGTGCAGGGAAGTTAAGTAATAGCAAGATAAGTTAAGGGGTAGAAGTAAAGTAGAAAAATAAGCTGGTATGGGAAAATGAGAGAATCTGTATATATGTTATATGTGTGTATGTATGTGTATGTCTATATTTATATGTATATATTTACATGTGTTTATATGTCTATGTATACATATAATGTGTGTATATAAGCATAAATGTATCCATGTTTAATTATAGCATTCTGGGAGTGGGGAAGAAAGGGGCAAAAAAGAAAAAAAAAAGCAAAAAGTACACAGCATCAAACAAAAGAAAACTTACAAAGAAGCAAAGATGGCCAATTCTCAATACAATGTATATATTATTATATACACTTTCTTGAAATAGAAATTTGTAACATATTTTGAATCTTCTTATATGTTCTGCTATTTCCATAACAAAATTTCCCTCTTTCCTTTTTATTTTTGCTATTTCATTTTTTTTCTATTTTCTTCTTAACTTTAATAATAAAGAAATAAAGACAGAATAGCTGAAAGACAACACTTATGTATCTATAATCTTCAGTTTCTTTAGAAAAACTTCTTAATCTTTACCAATGCCTTTTTATTTCATCAGGGAATATCATTTCTGATGAGACTTCCAAAGTGGCTAGTAATCATTCAGTATGACAATTCCTGGGAAGTTTTTCATATTTTATTAAATAGATGTCTTGAGAAGACAACCATTGCTAGGTTGACAAAAACCTAGCTCAATATTCCTAAGCACCAAATATCACTATTCATCTTTTCCTGTTCAGATATTTTTTCCTAATAGCACAAAATATATTTCTTCATTCTTTGGTGGATAAGTAGTTGTTTTTCCTCTGACTCTAGTTCTTTCTACATCCAGCTGTCAAATTAATCTTCCTAACATGAACAGACCATTTCACACAGACCTCAACACCCCTCCCACCAAGTAAATTGAAATGACTCCCTATCATTTTGAGGTTCAAATGTAAAATCTTTAGACATTTAAGGTCCTCCAAAACATGACTCACTCCTACCTTTCCAATTTTCTTTTTAGCCCCTTACTCCATTCCCACTGGCCTCCTTTTGTTTTTCTCAGAAGATACCCTGTGTCCCCTGACTCTGTCTCTGCATTTCCACTGGCTGTCCCTCATTCCTGGAAGTCTCTTTCCCCCCACATTTTCTTCCTCGCTTCCCTAACTTTTTTCAAGTTCAACAAAAGTCTTACCTTCTCCAAAAATCCTTTCATAGTTTTCCTTAATGTCAATGTCTCTCTTTACATTATAACATCAACACAGCATTTTAATGCTTTCTGTGAATATTTCCATGCATTTTGTTTTCCTTCTTAGGTTGTTATTTTCTTCCTCTCTTTCTAGATCTGATGTTTCTTGTGCAGTAAGATAACTGTATAGATATGTATACACGTATTGGATTTGTCATATAATTTATCATATTTAGCATGCATTAGATTACCTGTCATCTAGGGGTGGGAGGTGGGGGGAAGGACGGGAAAAGCTTGGGAAAAAAAAGTTTTTGCCAAGGTCAATGTAGAAAAATCACTCATGTTTTGTAAATAAAAAGCTTTTAATAAAAAAATACATTATAACATCAAATTCATCCTGCATAGCTTGTTTGTATGTAGTTGCTTGTATGTTTTCTCTCCTACAAGACTCTTTGCTAATGAGAATAAGAAGAATCTTTTGGCTTTTTTTGTACCTCCATTGCTTAGCACAATGGTCAGCACATAGTAAGTGCTTAACGAATGTGTGTTGACTAATTGACTGATCTGAGAGTTCAACTCTTTCCTCCTCAAAAGAACCAAATATTTCTCTTTCTTCCCCTCCATCCTTCTATTTTCCAATATAATTTTTTTATAAAAAGAAATGTTTAATCTATAATGTAGGATTACTTCCCCTTATTCCTTAACTTCCACCTTCTGAGTTTTTCTTATGTATGAATTGTTATCTTCAAATCTCAGATTTTTTGGCATTAATTTGTAGTTAATCAATTATATTACTTACGGCAATATCATAATAATCTATTCTAACTTAGTTAACCCAGTTTGCACTTGTTTTTTAGGAGGTATTATAAATGATGCATCTTGGACGTTAATTCTGGTATTTTGTTGATAGTTAAGTACAGATACTTTGATATGATTTTAAAGTACTTAATAGTTATAAAAATTTTGCAAAATATAAATAAAAATACTTTACTTAGATTTCACTGCAATCTCAACTGCTTTTTTTGGGGGGGGTAGGCAACAAATCTCTTTTTAACATTACAAGTGCCTCTTTATTCTTCAATGCCTATCCAGAAATTCAGTTGGATTATACATATTTCAAGGCAAGGATGAAGAAAGACAAAGAGAGAAAGAGATAAACTGGAGACAGAGACAGAAAAAAGAGACGGACTGACACATAGAGGATAGAATTTCAGTATCTCTGATACTCAGTAGAGACTATATGATAGATAATAGTCCCATAATGGGGATAGAAAATAGTAGGACACTCGACTATCATATGAGTATATATTGTGATTTCTTGCTTTTCTCATTAGATGAAATTTAGGAATCAGAATATTATTAGTTTAAGCTTTAGCTCAGAACATCTTGTTCCTTGTATTATATATTTACTACACTTTGCTGGTCTGTTTAAAAATTTGTTCTTTAAGACACATGTTGCAAGAACAACTTTCTTTCCTAGAGAATTCAAAGTAAAACCATATGTTTGATACTGAACATGAAAATGACTTTAATTCTGGATGGCCTTTTCAGTGAAAAAACAAAACACTGGCTTTTGACTATTTATAAAGAACAGATGTACATTTTTCTTTTTATGAGATATATATTTATTTATTTTGTATTTTAAATCAAGAATCTCCCTTAAGCACACATTAAATTTTTTACACAAAATATTTAATACATTTTTTACATACAAAATTTAGCATATTAATTCCTAAAGCTATCCTGCTTGTCTATGTATAACTTAGGTCTCTTCTACATATTAAAAAAAGTCATTGTGATTCACTCTTTTCATTCTATTCTTAAGATCCAAATGACAGAGAATCTATGATTCTATTTTTGACTACTGACTGACCTTCCTATTATATAGAGAACTTTCTGTGTTTCTAATACTACTTTAGTGAGCCTCATTTAATTAATGAATTGAAGGCTCTCCAGATTATAATGAGTTTGGAAAACTTTATATATGCCATCTAATTCATTAACTTCTATTATAGTAGCCCCTCCTGTTCAGTCACTATGAATACATATAGCAACAACATTCAGATTTTAAGTGAAAGACCTAGAGCTTTGTATATATCTAGCCACTGCTTGTGCTTGCTAATGGGAATGAAGGGCTAGAGAATTGCAAGCATCCATATTTCTTAGCATTAAACTCATTTGGATTCTTTGAATACTTATTCTCTCCCATGATCTCTCCACAACTTTTTTTTCTTTCTCTTGGCACCATTATTATAGCCTTCTTTTTCTTCTTCAATGTGATACCTCCCCCACCCACTAATAGCAAAATTTTAATGTAGTCAAACAAAAGAAATACATACATTGTTTGTGAACAAAAACATATAACTCATTCTGCAATGCTAATACATTATTTCTCTCTGGAGAAGGGGAGCAAATTTTATTATTCATCTTCTGGAATTATGATTGGTAATTGAAATAATCAGAATTCTCTTAATATAAATTTTATTGATATATTTTGTTATTGTCAACAACATTTCGTTCACTCAGTCTTCCTTAGAAAGATAATATTTCTAGTTGAAGAGTAAAAAATCAATACATTGCAAAATACTAAAATATTTGAATTTTTTCAAATGAATAGACCCCATTCCACAAAAGAATGAAGTATGACAATCATTTAATATCTCCTCTTTGGGGCCATACTTAATTTCATAATTTAGGAAGATTTGTTTTTTAATTATTTGGGGGGGTTATTGTTCTTTGTATTTATATTGTTGTTCAGTGTATGTTTTTTCTCTGCTAACTTCACTCTATATCAGTTCATTTAAGTCTTTCCATGTATTTCCATATTTCCAAGTGTTTCATATTCACCATATCTTAAATGAGTAATATTTCATTCCTGTAATGAACTACAATTTATTTAGCCTTTTCCTAATCTGTTTTGCTTCCAGTTCTTTATTAATACAAAAAGTGATGCTACAAATATTTTGGTGTATTGAAAAGCTTTTTATTTTAAATTTTTTATTAATACAAAAAAGTGATGTTATAAATATTAATAAATATTAAAGGATTTTTCTTATGAGTGACCTCCTTTATTGGAATATCTGGCTTTGAGGATATACACATTTTAGTCTTTACTTGAATAATTTGAAATTGCTTTCCATAATTGTAGTGTTACAAGTTCCATCAGTAAAACACTTGTATTTTAATCTTTACACAAAGCATCCTCCCTAATTTTAGCTATTTTTTTCTTTTTAGTTATCTGTGCCATGTTGTTGGGTATAAGATTATTTTGAATTGCTTTTCTTATTAGTGATTTATGACATTGTTTTATGTAGTCATTAAAAACTTTCAATTCTTTTGAAATATTTTTCACTCTCTCACCTTCCATATCCAGTCAGTTTCCAAGTCCTGTAGATTTAACCTTTGCATTATCTCTCAAATATGCCCCATCTTTTTTTTTTGTCTAACACTACTACCACTGTCATGCGGTCCCTCACCTTTTCACACTTGGATTATACCTAGTGGATATTTTTGCCTGAATTCTCTCCCTTCCTTAATCCATCCTGCATTCTACCACTAAAATTATTTCATTAAGGACACAAGCCTCACCAACAAACTCCAAAAACTTCTTATTGCTTATAGGATCTAATAACAAATTCTTTGTTTGGTACTCAAAACCCTTCATAACCTAGTCTTCTATCTTTCCAATCTTCTTACACCTTATTGCCCATCACATATTTTTCAAACCAGTCACACTGTTCTGAGTTATTCCACAAATAAAATACTTCATTTCTTGACTTTAGCTCCAGGGACTTTTTCTGACTGACCCATGCCTGGAATGATGTCTCTTCTTCATTCTTACTGCTGACCTCTAGGCTTCCTGTAAGCTTTCTGAAAGTTTGCACTGTAATTTGCCTTTTTTTTTATTTGGTAACATTGTTGCTTAGTATAGTGCCTTGCACATAAAAATTATTTAATAAACTTGATTAATTTATTAAAAGCTATTTTTAAAAAGACTGAAAAAATTGACAAACCCCTAGCTAATCTAATTAAAAATAAGAAAATAGGAAATCAAATCAATAAAATAACACCTGAAAAAAGTGAAGTTACAGTAAGTTTAAGAGAAATATGAAATAGGATATATATTGTACACAATTACGTGATAACAAAACTCAGAAAATAAAATCAGCACAGGAATACCTTCAAAAACATAAAATACCAAAACTATCAGAAGAACAAATAGAAATCTTAAATAATTCAATATAGCAATAGTAAATAATTGTAGCTTTAAAAGAACTACCAAAGTGGAAAAGGAAATTCCTGTGATGGATTCACAGAAAAATTCTATTAATTTTTTAAGTTAATAGCTATACTTCAAAAATAGAGAAAGAAAAAAGCCCAGTAGGATTCATTTGTGAGAAAAAAATGTATTACTCATATCTAAACTATGCAAAGATAAAACAGAGAAAGAAAGCTGTAAGACAATATAACTAGCATTGTTTCAAAAATTTTAAGCAAAACTATAAAACAGACTACAGTGATTCATCTAATAAACCATTCTTTATGATTAAGTAGGATTTACCTCAGAGAGGAAAGAATAGTTCAAAATGACATAAAAATAATCATGATTAATCATATTAAACACCAAAACATCTAAAATCATATGATGATCTCAAAAATATAGGAAAAGTACAATTTTTTTATTTTAAAAACCTGACAAAGTATAGACATAGTCAGCTTTTAAAATTCTGTTTTAATAAAAAAAAACTGTCTGAAACTAAAAACAATATATGCTAAAATCTTTTATAATAAGTATGATCATGCAATAAGCAAGCATATTCTCAGATGTGAGTTGTAACTTATTAGTTCCCTGTGTTATCCGTAAATAGATTGGAAAACAATACATAAAACTGTTTTTGAATCTAATATTTTGTTATCTTTAAGAAATGGAATTGCAGTTTGCACTTGCTACCACAAACTCAGCCTTTACTAATTTTTATTTTATGTGCTTATAATCATGTGGGGTGCCTAAAGGCAAGCTGATGAAGCTTCTCAGAAAAAATACTTTTAAATGCATAAAAAAATACATAGGATTGCAAAGGAAACCAATTATGCTGAAGGAATTATCTCTATATGTAGATATGTGTGTATACACACACTCATATAATTATAAATTCATTGACTCCAGGTTAAGAACTCTTGTATTAATTGGAATGTTTTGAGTGACTACTTTATGGCTCATATATGGTATCCTGATGAAAACAAATCTTTGTTAACTCTTGGAAATAGTTAATTTTTAATGAGACAGAATGTTGAATTAGGGCTGCTATGAATCATTGATTACACAGTAATAATTTTACTGAATTACACTTACTGTACTTAATGACTAGATTTTTTTCAATAAGAAGGAAAAAAAAGAGGAGAAAGATAAAAGAAAAAAGAGAGAGGGAAAAAGGAAGGAAGAAAGAGAAAGGAAGAAAAAAGAAAGGAAAAAAGAAAATTAAAGAAAGTGCTATATTACACTTGCATTTAGGAGTGAGGAAACTATGCATTTCTAGTTTTAGATCAAAAGTTGCTAAGTGTCAGGTTGACCGAAACTTGAACATAAGTGCTTCCATGTAGTAACTAAGTGTGTTCCTCTTTTGTGACAACAGCTGCTTGCTTGCAAAATATATGCCCTGGAAATATTGGGGAAAGATGTTAATTTTGATATTTTTAGCTTGGAAATAAAATGCAAACAGACAATTTTATTCATCCCAAAGTGTCTGTTGGTTTTGACAGAGACAACTAAAAAGAGGTGGGTATAATATCTTTGATATACCCTTAATGAAGCAATCATTAATTGAATAATTCTCCTAATTAAAGAAAACTATAACAACCTAATTATAAATTAATCATTTAACCCAACTTCTATTCAGGAACCAAAACAAAGCACAGTAAAGCAATACTTTCCAATTTTATTATATCAATAAAGGGCCAGGACATAATGTCTTTTTCTAAAGGCTTATAAACTAGAATAAATTTCTAACAAAGACATGTGGACTTTGCTTTTTTTTTTTAATAAAATGTGTGTTAGTGTGTATAATGCTATATTGAAAATTTACTGGTTTTTTTCTTATTTGTAAGCAAGCTTTCATATCCAGATATTTTTCTTTGTCAATATCTATACTATAACAATTTCATGATTAGATTTAACATGATTTTGAGAATATGTATTAACTGTAAGACCACATTCTCATTGTATTAATGTGATTTCTTTGTATTTTTGTTGTTTTTTTCTTTTTTTACCTTTGTGCAGAAGGAGCTAAAGGTCACTCACAAAAAATATTGAGCAATTTTCTTTTTATATTATGTTGATTATTTGCTGAAATTTCAATTATCTTTCTTAATTGTGGTGAGATAATTAGAGATCTGGTCTCAGATAAAGGAAGACCTGGCTTTTAAGTCCTACTTCTGGAACAGGTCAATTTGGAAGATCCATATACCTGGCCTTATAACTAAAACAATATAATCAATGATTGACCTTCACAAATTCAAAAGGAAAAATTAAAATATAAAACTGACATGATTTATTTCATGACAGAAATTAAATGATGTTCCCCTTCAGTTTTCCTAAATAGCCTTAGCAGTTGACTGACTATTGAGTGACATTCTGGGAACCATATTATGAGAAAGACATTCACAAGTGGGAGATGATATATAGGATGGCAACAAGAATGGTAATTGTCCTTTAATATTATGCTATATATAAAAACTATGAATGGTTTATTTTGAAAGAGACTATTTGAAGGGCTAAATAGAAGGTTTGTTTTGCTTCCTTGAAGGCAGCAATAAGCATAGGAATAATAAGTGGAGATTTCAAGAGACAAGTTTAGGCTTCATATAATGGTTTGCAAAATAAATAATTTAATTCTGTTCAATGGATATTACTAAATAAGATTTAAGAAAGGAAGAATATTTTGCATTTAATTTCACTTTAATGGTTACATAATGCTTTCTTATTTTCATTTTACAATCTTATTCTGAATAGGTAAAAAATTATCAAACAACAGAACAGTTCTAAATTAGCATACATTGTTTTGGGATGTGATGGGTTTCCGCTGGGGGAGGATTTCAAACAAAGAATGGATGATGACTTGTCACATACATTGTAGAGTAATGACTTTTAACACTGGTCATCTTGGGATACCTATGGACCTCAGAATAAAATTTTTTGATAAATAAAAATTTAACATATAAGGTTGCAAATGAAACTATGGTTTTCTTTAAACCCAATTAAGAACCCTTGTATCTTGAGAATAATCTTGATCAGGCAGGAGTTATACCTAAAGAACTTCTTATATCCTTTCCATCTCTGAGATTCAATTTCCCTGAAAAGTAACAGTGTCAATGGTAGGCATTATCAAAATGTGACTAATATCTGGGTGTGCTCTATTTCTAAACTTTAAAATTTATAAATCTTTAAAATTATTTGATTATTTTTCTAGATTCCTATGGCACATTCAGATTGTCTTAATAACCACACATGTATTATATTGAATTTATTCAATATACTTGTATGATTTATTGCTAGATGATTGAGGTTTAAGTATTGATGTTTCTTTTAGAGTTCTCTTAATGAACTTATGTATATTGTTTTCTAAAATTTCTTTTATGATTTCTTTTGGCTCCATAGGGCATTCTGATGAAACTACAATTTACCTTAAGTGCTTCTCTATAAGAAAATACCACTCAACCTGAAACAAAAGTGAGTCATCTGGTTTTCTTTGCCTTCCCTGCATGAGATACTGTGGAGGTGTTAATTACAATACTTCAGGGAGTCTTGACTAATAACAGTATGCAAACAAATCTGTGTCAGGCACAGCTAAAGAAAAACTAACACTAATAATAGGAAACTAGCAATTAGATCTGACAATTAAATAATATTTTCCATTGAATATTCACTTAAGAAGTTTATGTTTGGGGGAAGAGGTGCTTCTGCTTATTCAGATAGCAACTCAGAATAGGAACCGTTGGACATTCATTTAAAGTGCATTAAATACCATTTGCAAAGCCAGCATACTGGATTAATTCACTTTTGTACTAATGCATTGACCCTTTGCTTCAAAGGCTGTGATGTGATGTTTGCTAAAGTTCTTCAATCCATGACCTTGGAATAATAGGGACAAATTGAATTCCTAGAAGATGATAAATGATAGTGACTACATAACACTACTAATAGCATGCTTGAAACACCATTTATTTTATTTAAATTCCACACTGAGTTACAAGAAGCATGACTATGATTAGCTCACTAAACTCAGCCATGTCACTTAGTCTAGTATTTTTTTTTCCATAAAGCAATTTTGACATGCTTCTTTAAGCACGCAATTTCCTCTGCTCCCATGCTGAATTAATGCCTGCCAAGAACAAGCCAGCTGCACATTAAAATCTCTTTCACATTCAGGGATTCTGAAAATAAAAAAAAATAACTGTGGATTTGCACTTGTTCCTCTTTCCTCTTGTTTTTCTAGTTAGTCTATTTCTGATCTATGGTTATAGAAGCAAAAGTGTTGATTAATATGTGGAGTTTTTTCAGCATTTTTGGTGAATGTATTACATTGAAAAACATTATTAATAAAAGATCTTTCATTTGCAGTCTACTGTAGCTTCAGCATTTGTTCAACTAGAGAATCAGAATGAAAAGTTAGAAATAAATTTCCTAGACAGAAACAATATAGAAGCCTCCACTATATGTATTACAAAAATCATGTTTGAAATAATAATGAAACAAATCAATCTTTTCAGGGATAACTGAAATGACTTCATTTTGTTTTGCTTTTTCTTTGAAATGGCTTGAGGATTTTTTTCTTTACATAGGAATGACCATGGGTAATCTATTTAGCATCTGAGCATTAATGTCTTAATCTTTCAAGTGGAGATATTAAAGGTTTTAGTAAAGATGAAATAATGAAACAGATATAAGATGTTTTATAAACCTTAAGCCTCTATTGATATGACAGTTATTAATATCATCACTATTATCATCATCATCTCTTTCTTTATATCTTTATGGTTATATCTTTAAGTTCAGAAAGAAGTAACCTTGGAACTATGCCCAAAGGACTATAAAACTGTTTATGCCCTTTGATCCAGTAGTGTCACTACTGAGTCTCCATTCCAAAAAAAATCATAAAGGAGAGGAAAAGATCTACATGCAAAAATATTTCTAGCAGATCTTTTTGTGGTGGCAAAGAATTGGAAAATGAGTAGATACCCATCAATTGGAGAATGGTTGAATAAGTTATGGTATTTGAAAGTAATGAAATATTATTGTTCTATAAAAATGATAAACATGCTGATTTTAGAAAGACCTGGAAAGATTTACATGTACTGTGATGACTTAAGAAAAAAAGAGAATATTCTTAAGTATTGGGAAGAGTCAGTAAAAAGGACTGAGTCAGAAGATAGTGTTTTGTGAGAGAGAAAGCTCAAGAAAAGCCAGTGTTAAGATTGATGTAGGATTGGGCCATGTGGGCTTTGAAATAAAAGGATTATGATGGGCTTTAAGTGGCACAGGATTTCAAAATGGATTCTGAAAGTGATAGAAAGACACCGAAGTTATTGAAGAGGCATGTGAATGACACGATCAGATATGAGCTTTTAAAGACCTGAGCTTACTTTTACAGCTGAGTGGAACCCATTGTGGCAGAAAGCCCAACCAATTAGACTATTGCCATTATCAAGATACAAGGTGATAAAGGATGCACTGAGTGGCAACAGAGTCAGATGAAATAATGGGCATATATGAGAGCTATGACAGAGATAAAATTTATGAGAGAGAGAAGCAGCACAAAACTATAGAGAGGAGAGTATCAAGGAGAAGAGAGTTATTTATGGCATTAAAAGCTGCAGAAAGATCAAGAAAGATGAAGATTGAGAATGAACTTGAAAATTAAAGCTCATTACTAACTTTGGAAAGAGAAATTTTGATTAAATGATGACGTTGGAAGCCAGACCAGGAAGAATTAAAAAGAGTGAGAAGAAAGAAATTGGAGGCACCTATTACAGTTGGCCTTTCAAAAAGTTTATCTACAAAAAGGAAAAATAAGAGACAACAATTGATGGAGAAAGATGGATAAAGTGATGATTTTTTGAAGATCAAGGAGACATGGGCATATTTGCTGGCAATCAAGAAGCACCAATAGACAAGGTAAAATTGAAGATAGTAAGACTGGAGATAGAGGAAGCAATATCCTGGAAAATATGGAATGGAATGGGATTAATAATCCAGATGGTGGAATTTACCTTGGAAAGTAGGAGGATCTTCATGTGAGAAAGTAAAGGAGGAGAAAGTGGCATAAAACATATGTTTTGTGTGAGATGAAGACTATGGAAAAAAGAGTTGTCAGTGAATGGTTTCAATTTTTCAATAAAATATGAGGCAAGAATTTCACCTGAGAGATTGGAGAGAAAGGAGAAGATTAGTTGATTAAAGGAGAAATGAGAAGGCTGGGAAGAGATGCTGTAATAACTAGTTTAGTAGATTAATTAGTGAGATATAGAAGACAAAGAGGTTCAAGCTAGAGTTATGTAATATAAATTTTTAGTGACACCAGCCAGTATATTTTGGTGATTTTTATGCACTTTTATTTGCAGCACCTATATAAGAGTTAAAGCAGTGTATTTTAGAAAAGATTCATGTTTGACCTTTGTCAGGGAAACTGTATAAGGTGGTATGGGGATCAAAAGAAGTGGTTCACCAAAGAACAAGATAAGGAAGGGAAGAGAGTGTAGCTAGTGCAGGATTTATGACTTAAGAGAATTGAGAGTTTAAGAGATAAGTTATAGGGTGGATGAAGTATAGTGTAACAAGATGAAAAGCAAAGGAACAGATAAAATGATAGTAAATTGTGACTAGATAAGGAAGTTTCAGAGCTCATAAATATGGACATGGTATATTTGTGGATGATGACATGATGAAAGCTATGAGTATTTTGGTAGGACTGAGGTGAAATAGGGGAGTAGGTCATGTGAAAAGAGTAATTTGAAGAACTGTGAAATAGGTTTGAGAAAGCATCAACATACACATGTTGAGTTCAATAATATTAGGGAAGGAGTTGGGAAGAGTTGAATAAAGGTATTAGGATATGCCTATTCTCTCTAAGTCTTCTAAAAGTATTGGCAGTCCTATCACATTAGTAGAAAGGACAAAAGGGGTGATATTTACCTAATTCTGTTCCCATTTTTAAAAAACCAATTCTCTCCTCCCATCTTTATATTTTGATAGTTTTTCTTTCTTTTCATGTAGCTTGGCAAGTTTGAGTATTGTCAATTTGTGATACATATTAAACTTTTTCCTAATTAATTAATTTTGGCACTAAAAATTTTGAGTTCCAAATTTCCTTCCTCTCTATAGCCCCTTTCCTACTCACTAAGAAAGCAAGCAATAAGTTACCCATTATATATGTAAAATCAGCCAAACACTATATTCAAATTAACCATGTCAAAAAATGAAAGAAAAACAAAGTGAGAAATTTTTACATCAATTTGTACTCAATTCATTATTTCTCTCTGTGGATATGGATAGAACTTTTCATCATTTATCTTTCCAAATTATCCTGAATCATTGTGTTGCCTAGAGTAGCTAAGGCTCCCATTTCCCATGAAAAAAGTATTTTCATCTTTACAATACTGCTGTTGCTGTGAACATTGTTCTCCCAGTTCTGCTTGGTTCACTTTGCATCAATTCATAGGGGTCTTTCTAAGCATTTTTGACACCATCCCCTCTCTCATTCCTTAATAACACAATAGTATTTGGTCAACAATTATATACAATAACTTATTTAGCCATTCCAAGATTAATAGGTTTCCCCCTCAGTTTCCAGTTCTCAATCACCACAAAAAAAGCTGCTATAAATATTTTTGTATAATTGAATTATTTCTCCCAACTTTTAATTTATCTCTTTAGGACACAGACCTAGTAGTAATATTGCTGGGTAAAGAAATATGCACAGATTTATAATCATATGGACATAGTTCCAAATTGTTTTCCAGAATGGTTAGATATGTTCATAACTCCAGTAAAAGTTCATTATTGTTTCTATTTTTTCATTCTCTCTGGCATTTGTCATTTCTGATAATTATGAGGTGGTCAAATAATTAGCATTTTTCTAATCAATAATGATTTAGAACATTATTTTAATATGGATATAGACATTATTGATTTCTTCTTCTGAAAACTATCCACCCTTGACCATTTATTAACTGGGAAATGCTTGTTATTTTATAAATTTCACTCCATTCTCTGTGTATTTGAAAAATGTGACATTTATCAAAGAAACAATGTAAATTTTTTATTGTTTCATTGTGAATGGTAACTTCAATGAGGGTTTCACTGATTATCTCTTTTAAATCAATTTGCTTTTGCTTATGCTTTGACTGAGATAATGATTGATATGCCTGTCTTTTATTACTTCAGCTGAAGTATTGGATTCTGTTCCAACCCCTTATTTTAATTATAGGTGTTTCCTTCTGTTTTAAGCATCTCTTATATAAAACATTTTGTTGGATTCTGACATAATCCATTCTGTTACATATTTCCATTTTATGGGCAAGTTCATCCCATTTAAATTCACAGTCATGATTACTGCCAATTTCCTTAACTCCTATTTTCTTTTGTTTATCCTCATTTTATTCTATGTCCTTTCTCAAAAGTCAATTTTGCTTTTGATCACTGCCTCCTTTAACTTGCTCTTCCTATTATCAGTTGCTTCTCTCCTCCTAATCCCCTTCTATTTCCCTGTTGTATATGTTTGCGTATATTCATATTTCTTCCTTCTTTGAAGCAATTCTGATGAAAGTGAAATTTAAGTACTGCCCATTCAACTTCCTCATTTCCCTTCCATTGTAAAAGCTCTTCCTTGCACACCTCTTTTTGTGAGAAATTTTCCACATTGTTCGTATACCTTCTATCTTCTTCCACTGCATCTATCTTTCTCATCCCTTCATTTTCTTTAGATCATCCCAACATGAACAATTCATTTCTGTTCTCTTTCTATATAGATGTCTTCTAACTGTCCTTGTGAAGATAAAGTTATTAGGGAGTTATATGCATGTTCTCATACAGAAATACAAACAATTTAACCTTATTAATTCCCTTTCATGTTCACCTGTGTATATTTTTTGCAAGTCTTGTGTTTGAATGTCCCATTTTCTATTTAACTTAGGCATTTTCATTGGGAATGCTTCAAAGTCTTCTATTTCATTAAATATTCATTTTTTCTCCTAAAGGATCATACTCAATTTTTCTGGGCAGGTTATTCTTGGTTATAATTCTAGCTCCTTTGTTTTTAAAATATATTCCACAAGCAATTCTCCAACTAATAAATGGTCAAAGGATATGAACAGACAATTTTCAGATAAAAATTAAAGCCATTACTAGTCATATGAAAACATGCTCTAAATAACTATTGACCAGAGAAATACAAATTAAGACAATTCTGAGATACTACTACACACTTCTCATATTGTCTAAAATGAAAGAAAAAGAAAATGATAAATGTTTGAGGGGATGTGAGAAAACTGGAATGCTAATATAATGTTGGTGGATTTGTGAACTGATCCAACCATTCTGGAGAGCAATATGGTAGTACTATGCTCAAAGGGCTATGAAACTGTGTATACCATTTGATCCAGTAGTGTCTCTACTGGGCCTGTAATCCCAAAGAGATCATAAAAGGGGGAAAAGGCCAATATGTGCAAAAATGTTTGTGGTAACCCTTTTCGTAGTGGCAAGGAATTGGAAACTGAGTAGGTGCCCATCAATTGGGGAATGGCTGAATAAGTCACAGTATATGAATATTATAAAACATTATTGCTCTATAAGAAATGATCAACAGGATGATTTCAGAAAGACTAGAGAGACTTACATGAAATGATACTAAGTGAAGTGAATAGAACGAAGAGGACATTGTACATAATAATGATAAGATTAGGTGATGATCAATTCTAAGTGGTTCTTTTTAACAATAAGATGATTCAAGCCAATTCCAATAGACTTGTAATGAACAAAGCCATCTGCATTCAGAAAGAGGAGTATGGGGGTTGAATGAATATTACAACACTGTTTGCTTGCTTTTTGTTTTCTTTTTCATTTTTTTTTCCTTTTTGATATGATTTTTCTTGTGAAGGACAATAAATGTGAAAATATGTATAGAAGAATTCTATATATTTAACATATATTGAATTGCTAACTTTCTAGAGGAGGGGTTGGAGGAAAAGGAGGGAAAAATTTGGAACACAAGGTTTTTCAAGGGGGATGTTTAAAACTATCTTTGCATATATTTTGATAATAATAAATTATTATTTAAAATTTTTAAAAGATACAGGGAAGGTACCAACTTGAAATGGTAGCAGTTTTATCACTCAGGAGTTTCCTATACCAATAAGCTCATTTATCATCTGCTTTCATATTAAATAGATGTCAATCAAATAAGTCATTCTTTAACATTTTAATGGATCTTTTAAAAATGAAATAAAATAAAATATCACATTCTAACCTTAACATTTAACATTCCTTTAATGTAGAAGTTGCTAAATGTTGTATGGTCCTGATTGTGCCTCCAAATATTTGAAATCTTACTTTCATGATACTTGTAGTATTTTCTCTTGACTTGGGAGTTCTAGAATTTGGTTTTACTAATTTGGAAAGTTTCAAATTTGAGATTCCTTTTAGGAGGTGATCACTGAATTTTGTCAAGTTCTATTTTACCCTCCAGACCTAAGATACTGGGGGCAATTTTCCTTGATGATTTCTTGAAATAAGATGTGTAAATTTTTTGTGATGGTAATTATTTTTCTCTGATTCAATTTCCAAATTACTTGTTTTTTATGATGAGGTATTTCTAGTGAAATACCTCACTTTGCTGTGTCTTAATGTCTTATAAAGTCATTAGGTTATATTTATGCAATACTAATTTGGGGGGAAGTTTGATTTTTGAAATAAGAACCTTATGATCTCAGCAACAGTCACACTTCACTGACTATATCGAGCATTTTTACCTTTAAAAAGTATGTAATCCATTTGATTTTTATATTGAACATCTGGTAATATCCACATACAGAGTTTTTTTGGGGGGAAGGGTTGAAAAAGAATGTTTGGATGATCAGGATTGTCTCATAAAACTGGAAAGATTTAGATGAACTGATGCAAAGTGAAATGAGTTGAACCAGGAAAGCATTGTACAAAGAAATAGCAGTACTATATGATGATCTACTTTGAAGGACTTATCTGTTCTCAGTCATCCAAGACTGATGATCCAAGACAATGCTGAGGGATTTATAATGAAAAATGTTATCCATTCCTAGAGAAAGAACTTCTGGACTCTGAATATAGATTTATGTATACTTTTTACTTTATTTTTCTCAGATTTTTTGTCTGTTTTCTTTTAGTACATGACTAATATGGAAATATATTTTGCATGACTATGCATGTTTAACCTAAATCAAAATTGGTTACCTTCTCAGTAAGTGGAGAATGGGAGGAGGAAGAGAATTTGAAACTCTATTTTAAAATTTTTTTATCTTAATTTTTGTTGAGGCAGTTGGGGTTAAGTGACTTGCCCAGGGTCACACAGCCAGGAAACATTGTGTCTGAGGCCAGATTTGAACTCAGGTCCTCCTGACTTCAAGGCTGGTGCTCTATGCACTACACCAATTAGCTGCCTGAAACTCTATTTTTAAAAGTGAAATTTAAAATTTGTTTTTATATGTAATTGAAGGACATTAAATACTAAAGAGCATTTGCTATGAACCGTGAGTTGTCTTGGCAATATTCTATTGGTCTCTGTCCTAATTTTATATTTCAAAGCCAAACTTGCCTATTCCAACTGTCTTTCAGTTTCCTACTTTAGCATTCCAATCCTTTGTGATAAATTTGTGATTTTTTTGGTGTTGTTTCTAGATGTTGTAGGTCTTCAAAGAACTGATTAAATTTGACCTCTTTGGCATGAATTGTTGGAGTATAGATTGTATTATTGTGATGTTGAATAGTCTACCCTGAATATGAATAGATATCTTTCCATCAATTTTGAGGCTGTACTCCAGTACTATCTTTCTCACCATTTTATTAACTATGAGGACTACTCCATTTCTTTTAAGGAATTTCTGCCCAAAATGTATGTAATAATCACATGAATAAAAGTCATTCATTCTCATCCATTTAAGTTCACTGACACTGAAAATGTCAATGTTTAATTTTTCCCTTTCCTATTTGACCAGATCCAGCTTACCAGATCCATGAAACTTGCATTCCAGGTTTCTCTTTTATATTCATCTTTATATCATTGAATTTTCTTTTCATCACCACTCACATCCACAACTAAGCTTCCTTTTGGCTTTGGTCCAGTCACTTCATTAGTAATAGAAGTACTTGTAGTTGTCATCAACTATGTTGGAGTACCTTGAACTTAGGAATTCATCCTCTGCTGTCATATATTATCATTTAGCAAAGTTTATGGCTTTTTTTTTGACAAAAATACTGAAAGAGTTTGCCATTTTCTTCTCCAGTAGAGCATCTTTTGTTGGAACTCTCTATTATGACCTATCTTGAATAAATCTATGTGGCATAGCACATAGTTTCATGGAGCTACACAAGCTCTCCACCATAAGAAAGCAGTGATCCAGGAAAAAATATAATGTGTTTTAGGTTAGCCAAAGTCACAAGATTAAATTGTTTCTCTAATAAATGTCACATATTGTGTCCATTATTTTTGACATTATTTTACGCATGTTAGGCTTGAAATAGAAAAGTTTCAATGTGTATCTATTTTATATAATCATATACATGATAATTTTGTCTATTTTATATCATTTCACAACATGAATAAGATATGACTATGGAACTGGCTTTGCAATTATCATCAAATACAGGGTAAAGTCAGCATGTTTCCAAAGTCTTAGTTCTGTTTAAGACTCTAATTATTTAAAACTATTGCTTGGCTTTTGGGACATGCTACATCATGATACTTTATTGCAGTTTGTTGAATAATTACCAAATACATAATAGGTTATTCTATATAGTCCTAGCACTTTTTGCTTTGATATATTTCTTCTGATGTTTAGATTTTCTTTTTCTTGATATCAAATTAAGTAGTAGACTAGAGTTTGAAAATACAAATGAAACTATAACCAGGTTTACCAACAACTTAAGTTTATTACAAGAGAAAGTGAAGGGAAACATGCCCTTCTTCACAAAATACAAAGGAAGTAGTTTCTGTAGGCAAATGAGATAGTTATAGGTTTCAACAAAATTGAAAAAGAAGAAGGGGCAGTCCCTTATATAAATTGCTGGAGTACAGAATGAAGATGTTCTTGTTTATTGTTAAGTTTGGGAGGAGTATGCAAACTGCAGGTCACATTTCAACCAGTTCTAGTCAAATCTGTGGTGGACTAGTTCAGAAGGTGCAAAACAAACACAAAGGATTTATTCATTACATCTTTAGGTATTCGACCATCACCCTCCAATCCTATGGAATAGAACAAATAAAGGAAGACAGTAGGGTTAATTTGGGGTGTATATTCACACAAAACATATAATTAGCCAAAATTGGGAGGATCATTGATTCTCTCTCTCCAAACATGTAATGGCTTCCCTTAAAATAGGGAGCTTATGTCTTAGGTGAAGCTAGAAAAGGATCTTGGTAGTGATTTATAAACCACTGTAAAACATTTGAATAAATAATTATAACTCTTGTCTATTCCCTCTACTCCATCCCTCCATCCTCCCCATACATCAATCTTTCAGTGATTTTTAGTTTTGGAACCTAAAGTTTTGGACATCTTTCTTGATAAAACTGTTCTGTCATTCATTATATTAAAAGTATACAAATATTTCTTTCCTATTTAATCCAATTTGTTTTGCTTGTGTTGGATTTCTTGTGAACATATAGCTGATCAGAAAATGTCAATATCCTCCTCTCCTTCCCTCCCTCGCTCCCTCCTTCTCTCTGTCTCTCTCTCT
>JAJPUD010008884.1:67450-82103 GCA_023553655.1 Myrmecobius fasciatus | reverse complement strand
ATGATCTCCTGGTTCTGCTCTTTTCACTCAGCATCAGTTCATGCAAGGCCCTCCAGGCCTCTCTGAAATCGTCCTGCTGGTCGTTTCTTACAGAGCAATAATATTCCATAACATTCATATACCATAATTTATTCAGCCACTCTCCAATTAATGGGCATCCCTTCAGTTTCCAGTTTCTAGACACTACAAAAAGGGCTGCCACAAACATTCTTGCACATGTGGGTCCCTTTCCCTCCTCTAAGATCTCTTTGGGATATAGGCCCAGTAGAAACACTGCTGGGTTAAAGGGTATGCACAGTTTGATAACTTTTTGAGCATAGCTCCAAATTGCTCTCCAAAATTGTTGGATCCGTTCACAGTTCCACCAACAATGTATTAGTGTCCCAGCCCTCCCACATCCCCTCCAACATTCATCGTTATCTTTTCCTGTCATTTTAGCCAATCTGACAGGGGTGTAGTGGTATCTCAGAGTTGTCTTAATTTGCATTTCTCTGATCAATAGTGATTTGGAGCAACTTTTCATATGCCTAGAGATGGTTTTAATTTCATCATCTGAAAATTGTCTGTTCATATCCCTTGACCACTTATATATTGAAGAGTGGCTTGAATTCTTATATATATGAGACAATTCTCTATATATTTTAGAAATGAAGCCTTTATCAGAACCATTAAATGTAAAGATGATTTCCCAATTTGATGCTTCCCTCCTAATCTTGTCTGCATTTGTTTTGTTTGTACAGAAACTTTTTAACTTAATATAGTCAAAATTATCCATCTGGTGTTCAATTAGGAGTTCCAAGTCTTCTTTGGACATAAATTTGTTCCACCTCCACAGGTCTGAGAGATAAACTATATTACGTTCCTCTAACTTGCTTACAAAGTCCCTCTTTATATCTAGATCATGAACCCATTTAGATCTTATCTTGGTATGTGGTGTTAGGTATGGGTCAAGCCCTAATTTCTTCCACACTAGTTTCCAATTTTCCCAGCAGTTTTTGCCAAATAGACAGTATTTATCCCAAAAGCTGTGGACTTTAGGTTTATCGAACACTAGATTGTTAAGGTTAATGCCTAGGTTGTCCTGATAACCTATCCTGTGCTACTGATCGACTGCTCTATTTCTTATCCAGTACCAAACGGTTTTGATGACCGCTGCTTTATAATATAGTTTTAGATCTGGTACAGCAAGGCCACCTTCATCTGCCTTTTTTTTCATTAATCCCCTTGAAAGCCTTGACCTTTTGTTCTTCCAAATGAACTTTGCTACTATTTTTTCTAGATCTGTAAAATAATTTTTTGGGAGTTTGATTGGTATGGCACTAAATAAGTAGATTAGTTTGGGTAGTATTGTCATTTTTATTATGTTCGCTCTGCCTACCCATGAGCACTTAATATTTTTCCAATTGATTAGATCTGATTTTTTTTGTGTGGAAAGTGTTTTGTAATTTAGTTCGTATAGTTTCTGACTTTTCCTTGGCAGATAGATTCCCAAATATTTTATTCTATTATCTGCTATTTGGAATGGAATTTCTTTTTGTATCTCCTGCTGCTGAACTTTGTTGGTAATATATAAAAATGCTGATGATTTATGTGGATTAATTTTGAATCCTGCAACTTTGCCAAAGTTGTGAATTGTTTCTAGTAGTTTTTTAGTTGAATCTCTAGGGTTCTCTAAGTATACCATCATGTCATCTGCAAAGAGTGATAATTTGGTTTCTTCATTACCTACTCTGGTTCCTTTTATCTCTTTTTCTTCTCTTATTGCTAAAGCTAACATTTACAATACAATATTAAATAGTAATGGTGACAGTGGGCAGCCTTGTTTCACTCCTGATCTTATTGGGAATGGTTATAGTTTGTCTCCATTACATATGATGCTTGCTGATGGTTTTAAATAGATGCTACTGATCATTTTAAGGAAAAGCCCATTTATTCCTATACTCTCTAGTGTTTTTAATAGGAAAGGGTGTTGGATTTTGTCAAAGGCTTTTTCTGCATCTATTGAGATAATCATATGGTTTTTGTTAATTTGGTTATTAATATAATTAATTATGCTGATAGTTTTCCTAATATTGAACCAGCCCTGCATCCCTGGTATAAATCCTACTTGGTCATAGTGTACTATCCTGGGGATGACTTTCTGTAATCTCATTGCTTATTTAAAATTTTTGCATCAATATTAATTAGGGAAATTGGTCTATAGTTTCTTTCTCTGTTTTTACCCTACCTGGTTTAGCTATCAGCACCATATCCGTCTCTTAGAAGGATTCTGGCAGTATACCTTCTGTCCCTAATTTCTCAAATAGTTTGTGTAGTATTGGAATTAATTGTTCTTTGAATGTTTGGTAGAATTCACATGTAAATCCATCTGGCCCTGGAGATTTTTTCTTAGGGAGTTGGTTAATGGCTTGTTCTATTTCTTTTTCTAATATGGGACTATTTAAATAATTTATATCTTCTGTTAACCTGGGCAATCTATATTTTTGTAGATATTCCTCCATTTCATTCAGATTTTCAAACTTACTGGCATAAAGTTGGGCAAAGTAACTCCTAATTATTGCTTTAATTTTCTCTTCATTGGAGGAAAGTTCTCCCTTATCATTCTTCAGACTAACAATTTGATTTTCCTTTTTCCTTTTTCTTATCAAATTAACTAAAGGCTTATCTATTTTGTTGGTTTTTTCATAGAACCAATTCTTAGTTTTATTTATTAACTCAATAGTTTTCTTATTTTCGATTTTATTAATTTCTCCTTTTACTTTTAGAATTTCCAATTTGGTATTTAATTGAGGATTTTTAATTTGTTCTTTTTCTAGTTTTTTTAATAATAAGCCCAATTCGTTGATCTTTTCTTTCTCTATTTTATGCAAGTAAGCATCTAGAGATATAAAATTGCCCCTTATAACCGCTTTGGCCGTATCCCACAAATTTTGGTATGTTGTCTCCTTATTGTCATTCTCCTAGATGAAATTATTGTGTCTATGATTTGCTCTTTCACCCATTTATTCTTCAGGATTAGATTATTTAATTTCCAATTAACTTTTGGTTTATTTTCTCCTGGCCTTATATTGCATGTGATTTTTATTGCATCATGATCTGAAAAGGATGCATTTACTATTTTGGCCTTTCTGCATTTGATTTTGAGGTTTTTATGCCCTAACACATGGTCAATTTTTGCATAGGTTCCATGGACTGCTGAGAAAAAATAAACTCTCTACTGTCTCCATTCACCTTTCTCCATAGATCTATCATACCTAGCTTTTCTAACAATTGGTTTATCTCCCTAGTTTCTTTCTTATTTATTTTGTAGTTTGATTTATCTAATTCTGAGAGAGCAAGGTTGAGATCCCCCACTAGTATCGTTTGGCTGTCTATTTCTTCTTGCATCTCTCTTAATTTCTCCCCTAGGAATTTGTGTGCTATTGCACTTGGTGCATATATATTTAGTATAGATATTGCTACATTATCTATGGTACCCTTTAATAAAATATAGTTTCCTTCCTTATCTCTTTTGATTAGATCTATCTTGGCCTTTACTTGATCTGAGATAAGGATTGCTACTCCTGCTTTTTTTTTGTTCGCCTGAAGCATAATATTTTCTGCTCCAGTCGTTTACCTTCATCCTACATGTGTCACTATGTTTATATGTGTTTCTTGTAGACAACATATTGTCGGATTCTGGTTTTTAATCCAGTCTGCTATCTGCTTCTGATTTATGGGAGAGTTCATCCCATTCACATTCACAGTTAGAATAACTAATTCTTTATTTCCTGCCATCTTATTTACCCAAGTTATGTTTTCCCTTTTCCTTTCCCCTTTCGCCCTTCCCCCCTCCTCAGTACTTTGCTTTTGATGACCCCCTCCCCGAAACAATACTCCACCCTTTAGATCCCCTCCCCCTGTTTTTACTCATTTCCCCTGATTCTTCTATTTTCCCTTCTATTAGTTTATCCCTTTCTTTTCCTCCTTTCCCTCCCACTTCCCTCTAGCAACAGGCAAGTTTCTTTGTGAAAATCAAGTGTCTAATATACACTTTTAGAGCCCAGGCTGATGAGAGTAGGATTTACACAATGCTCATCTCCCTCCCCTCTTTCTCTCAATTATACTAGGTTTTCTTTGCCTCTTCAAGAGATTTTACCTTGTTTTTACCTCCTTTTTTTTAGATCTTATTTTACCACTTTTTCCCTCATTTCCCCAGTATGACAACCTTTCCTCCTCTGGTTCTCTTTTTCATATTATCAAAGTAGTATCTAGTTAATTATACCCCCAAATTTTAAGTATCCCCCTAGTAAAAATAAAGTTCTCAAGAGTCTTTTCCTCTTTACCTTTTTATGCATCTCTTGAGTTCTGTGTTTGGATGTCAAATTTTTTGTTCAGATCTGGTCTTTTCATTAGAAATAGGTGAAAATCACCTATATCATTGAATGACCATCTTCTTCCCTGGAGGGTAATGCTCATTCTAGCTGGATAGGTTATTCTTGGCTGTAATCCAAGTTCCTTTGCCCTTCGGAATATCTGGTTCCAAGCCCTTCGATCCTTCAGTGTGGAAGCTGACAGATCCTGTGTGATTCTAATTATTGATCCTCGGTATTTCAATTGTTTCTTTCTAGCTGCTAGCAGAATCTGTTCCTTGGTGCTATAGTCCTGATATTTAGCAACGATATTCCTTGGGGTGTTAATTTTGGGGTCTCTTTCAGGAGGTGATCGGTGAATTCTTTCAATGGTGATTTTGCCCTTTGATTCTACAATCTCAGGGCAGTTTTCTTTCAGGATTTCCTGGAAGATAGTGTTTAGATTCTTTTTTTCATCATGGCTTTCAGGAAGTCCAATAATCCTTAGATTGTCTCTCCTAGATCTATTTTCTAAGTCAGTTGTTTTTCCTAGGAGATATTTCATATTTTCTTCTATTTTTTCATTTTTTTGTTTTTGTTTGACTGATTCTTCAAGTCTTAGTGAGTCATTCACTTGCATTTGTTCAATTCTTATCTTTAAAGTGTTGTTTTCTTCAGTTACTTTTTAAGCTCCTTTTGTAACTGGCCAATTTGTTCATTGCACTCTTTTTCCACTTCACTAATTTTATTTTTTAATAAATCGGTGTCTTTTTCATATCTTTTTTGCAGGGCATCATATCCTTCTTGCAAGATACTGTATCCTTCTTGCACTGATTTCAGTTTATTTTCCCATTTATCCTCCAGCTCTCTTTTGAGGTTCTTTATGCAATCTTCCAGAAAGGCCTTTTGAAAAGGGGACCAGTGATGGTCCTTGCTGTTTTTTTCTGGATTTTTGTCTAAAGAAACCTCTGTATCTGTGGTCGTTTCTTTGCCTTGATAAAAGCTGTCTATGGTGAGAGCTCTCTTTTGCTTCATCATTTTTTTTAGACAGCGTGGATATCTCTTTAAGGTAGGGAAAAAAAAAAAAAAACCGTGGCTGAAGACGCTTCGCCCTGGGGCACTTTCAGCCAGTTGACTTAAGGGGCACTTTCAGCGAGTTGACTTAAGGTGCTGGGCCGGTGGGGGCTAGGACTAAGTCCGAATTACTCTTTAAACAAGGAAAGTCTGCCAGAACACCTGCCCCCAATCAGGGCAGAGTGTCCTGAGTGCCTCAGATAAACTCCAGGTGTTTGGAATTTGGTGTTTGGAGTTTGGAATTTCTTCCACAATGAGCTGAGCTGAGTCCCACCCTCACTTCCGGCCTGCCCAGGGGTCGTCTATTTATCTCTCTGTCTGAGTCCAACTAACCTGATATGAAGTCATCCAGAGAGGCGTGCCCAAATATTTCTGAGTTCGTTGACTTGAAGATCAGTTCAGAGGCTTATTTTATTGTTGATTTGAGAGAAGATCAGAGGAGAGGCAGAAAGTCACCTTTTCACTCCGCCATCTTGGCTCCGCCCCAGTGCAAACTCTTCTATTTGGTATTGTCTCACTATGATCCATATTTTCTTCATCAACCCTTCTTTACTCTAACTTTGATTTTTTTTTTCCCTCTGCCTGTCTAATGGAAGGGGTCTCTCCACTTTTTAAAGGGATTTTTTTGTTTGTTTGTTTTGCTGAGGCAATTGGGGTTAAGTGACTTGTCCAAGCTCACACAGCTAGGATGTGTTAAGTGTCTGAGGCAAGATTTGAACTCAGGTCTTCCTGAATTTAGGGTTGGTGCTCTATCCACTGCGCCACCTAGCTGTCTAAAGGGGACTTTAGGGTAAAATATTTTATTTTTTGAAAGATCTTTGAAGTAACCCAATTCTACTCCTAATAACTAAGTTGACTCTGCTTGGTAGCATAGTGCATGGAGCACTGAATCTGGAGTTCAAATAAAGCCTCAGATATTAACTGAGAAAGTCACTTAATCTTAATTTATTCAACTATAAAATGAGGATAATAGTAGCACTTGCCTTCTAGTGTTACGGTGAGGATAAAATGAATTATTTGTAAAGCATTTAGCGCAGTGTCTAACCCATAGTAGTTACTTCATAAATGCTTATTTACTTCCTTCCTTCCCCTACAGTTTACCTTGTAACTGCTTATTAATCTTCTTCTTGAATACCTGCAATGACAAGGAAGTCACAGGCTCACAAGGCACCTCATTCTATTAGCACATAATTCTAAATATTTGTCATACTGAACTGTAATCAACTTCCTCATAATTTCTGTTCATTGGTATCCTGTCTAATGGATCAACCAAGAGGGAATAAGCCTACTTTGTCCTCATCTACATTCAAAATATCTGAAAGCATATAATTTTCCCCAAAACTTTTGCCTTCTCTAAATCTATTGCATCTATTTGCCTTTTATGGATCATCTCACCCTCCTAATAGCCCTATTCTGAACACATTCCAATTTATCAATGCTCTCTGAAAATGAGATAGCACAATATGAACACATTATTCTCTAAACAGTCTGGTGATGATAATGGATAATGAAGAGAAGGTGGGACTGGCTAAATCTCATTTTACTTCTGCCTTTTTTTGTTATAGAAAATTATGTTTATTAGCCTGAAAAATATGGAGGAAATGCTTAAAAGGAAGTCATTCTTATAGAGATGCAGAACAATAACAACAAAGAACTCTCGCTATCTTTGATGAATTAAAGTTATTAAATAGAAACAAGATAGATTAAATTATAAACTGCTTGATGAGAAAAAGTATATTTTGATTTTATTTTTGTTTTTACAACAATTAGCACAGTGTTTGGTACATAGTCAGCTCTTAATAAATATTTACTGATTAAAGTCTGTGGAAGAATAGTAGAGAGTTTGCAGAAACATTTTCAGTAATCTTTTAACTATTGAATAGTGTATCACAAGAGTGCAGAAAAAATGTTATCTTTATTGTTGAATAAAGGGGAAAGGAAGAAAAGGAATGGCCATTTATATAGCCATCTTTTTTTCCAGGCTCTTTTCTAAGCACTTTACAATATTATTTTATTTTATCCTTACAGCTACTCTGAGGCAGGATCTTTGTTTTAAATAATTTAGGAAATTGAGGCAAACAGAGTTAAGCAATTTGCCTAGGATGACAAAGGTAGAAAGTATGTAAAGCTGAATTTGAACTCAGATCTCCCTGTCTTCATTCCTAACTCTCTATCAATTAATCACATTATTATGTAAGAGAAATAAGGTTTCCATCAAAGATCAAATATTCTTCTGACACATTATTAACAGTGTGATTCATAAATATCTATAAAAGAAAACTGATTACATGTCGTTAATTAATTTTATTTGCTTATTAAGTTTATATGATTTATCATCAGAGCAGTACTATAGATATTGTTGATTTCTATTTTTTCAAATTTGCATATTTTCATGATTCACATTAACATAATGTGACATAAAATACAAAATAAAAGGTAGTTTCATAACTGATAATATAGCTCGATAAAAAAACAGTGCTTAATGATTTTATTGTAGTAAGTTTATTTTTAATACACATTGCTTTATGAATCATGTTGGGAGAGAAAAAATCAGAGCATAACCCTTTTAATTTAATGTAATCAAAGTTGTCAATTTTGTCTTTCATAATGTTCTCTAGTTCTTCTTTGGTCATAAATTCTTGCCTTCTCCAAAGATCCGATGGGTAGGTAAATTATGCCTTTTTCTCCTAATTTGTTTATGGTGTCACCCTTTAAACCCAAATCATGTATTCACTTTGACCTTATTTTACTATGGGGAGTGAAATGTAGGTATATATCAAGTTTCTTACATATTTTCCAAATTTCCTAGCAATTTTTTGTCAAATAGTGAATTCTCATTCCAGGAACTGAAGTTTGGGGATTTGCCAAATACTACATCTCAGTAGGCCTTGATTATTCTGTCAAGTATATCTAAACTATCCTACTGATCTACCACTCTATTTCTTAGCCCAGTGCCAAATGGTTTTGGTTACTGCTGCTTTATAATATAGTTTTAGATTTGCTACTGCTAAGCCATCATCCTTTGTATTTTTTTTCATTAATTCCTTTGATATTCTTGACCTTTTATTCTTCCAGAAGAATTTTGTTATTATTTTTCTAATTCTATAAAATTATGTTTTGGCAGGTTGATTGGTATGATACTGAAAAAGTGGACTAATTTGGGCAAAATTGTCATTTTTAGTATATTAGCTCATGCTATCCATGAGCAATTGATATTATTTCAGTTGTTTAAATAGGACTTTATTTATGTGTGATTTTTTTTTGAAATTGTTTTCATATAGTTCTTGGGTTTGTCTTTGCAGGTAGACTCCCAAGTATTTTATTTTGTCTGCAGTAATATTCAGTGTCATTTCTCTCTTCATCTCTTGCTGATGGGTTTTATCGGTAATATATAGAAATGGTGATGATTTGTGTGGGTTTATTTTATATACTGCAACTTTGCTAACGCTGTAAATTGTTTCCAGTAGGTTTTTAGATGATTTTCTAGGATTTTGCAAGTATATCATCATATCATCTGCAAAGAGTAATAGTTTTATTTCCTCATTGCCTATTCTTAATTCCTTTAATTTCCTTTTCTTTTCTTCTTGCTAAAGCCAACATTTCTAGCGTAATGTTGTATGATAGCAGTGATAATGGTCATTTTCTATTTCTGCCTTTTTGCATTTGATTGTCCGGTGTTTATGCCATAATGCATGGTCAATTTTGGTGTAAGTGCTATGTACTGCCAAGAAAAAAATGTGTATTCCTTATTTTCCCCATTCAATTTTCTCCTGTAACCTACCTTATCTAGATTTTTATGATAATCATATTAATTTTCCTTGTTTCATTTTTTAAATTCATTTTTTAAAATGGGGTACAAAAGCTAACTGAAGAAATATACTAAAATTATATGAGAGATAGAAGAAAGATTGAAAAGAAATGAGAATGATGAAAGAGAGTAGTGGAGGGGAATTCAACAGCTTAAAAAAACTGATTAAAAAAGTAGAATTCACCAAATGGAAAAGAAGATGGAAAAATTCACTTAACAAAACAGCTTCTTAAATAGCATAATCAACCACATGGAAAAGAAAATACAAATGCCAATTGAGGAAAATAACTCTTTAAAATTTAGAATTGGGCAAGTGGAAGCTAAAGACTCTCTAAGACATCAAGAAATAATCAAACACATTTGTTTAAAGATGAAAAAAAATATAAAATAAAGCATGGGAAAAATAACTGATTTGGAAAATAAATCCAGGAGAGACAACACCAGCAATGTAGCAACACAAAAAATGCCATAATAAATAGGAGGACCTGGACATCATATTCCAAGGTATTATCAAAAACTGCCCTGGTGTCCTGGACCCAGAGGAAAAAGTAGACATTGAAAGAAAACTCAGAGATTACCTCAGGAAATATATTTCAAAATGAAAACTCCAAGGAACATTATAGCCAAATTTCAGAACTATCAGGTCAGAAACAAGTTACTAAAAGAGGCCATAATAATTCAAATATTGGGAAATTATAATCCATAAACCAGAACCAGATAATAGAATGGATCAAAAAACAGAATTCTGCCATATGTTGACTATAAGAAACACCCTTGAAGCAGAGAGACACACAGAGAGTAAATGTAAGGGACTGTAGCAAAAAAAAAAAAAAAAAAAAAAAACTATTGTTCTTCAACTGAAATAAAAAACAAAATCAAAAACAAAACAAACAAAAAAAAACACAGGGATTTCAATCCTGATTTCAGACAAAACAGTACAAAAATTGACCAATGAAGGAAACTAAATCTTGCTAAAAAGTACCATAGACAATGAAGCAATATCAATACTAAACATATATGTACCAAGTGGTAGAGCATCAAAATTATTTTTATGTATTTGTTTAAAACTCAAATGCAAAATAAGAAACAAAAAGGGAAAAAGAAAAACAGAAAAAGAAAAAGAAAAAGAAAAAGAAAAAGAACCAAATATCCAAGAGCATTTAAAATATATAACAAATTGTATTCATGAATGTCCATCATTTCTTTGCTTTTGTTCTCTGCTCTACACTTCTTACTTTATTCTTTTTTCCACTTTCCTTTCCCCCCACTTTTCCCAAGCAGGTTGCAGTTAAGCATATATATATTTATGTATACATATGTGCATGCATATATACATACATGTATGCACACTCATATATACACAAGTGTGTGAATATACACATAGGGAGATACCATGCACTTACATATATAAATACATGTACACACATATAAACACATATATGCACACATACATCTAAATCAATATTAATATGAAAAAAAAATTTCTCTCGATTGAATCTTTTTAAATTCTGACATTATCTAAGATCAATGATTACTCCTCCTTCTTCTTTTCCAAAATAATGTACTCCTGTTCGTTGTTATTATGTTTGTGGTTATCTCTTATTTCCAATCCCTGCTAACTGTTCTACTTTACTTCTACTTATTAAATTAGCATCCCGATTTTTAAATGAGAAGTAAAGTGAATTACAGGAAGAAATAGACAGAAAAACTATACTAATGGGGGAACTTCAACTTTATCTCAGAACTTAATAAATATAACCAAGAAATAAACACAGAAAAAAGCAACTAAAAAGATAAATAGAATATTTTAAAAATTAGATATGACAGAATTTTGGAGAAAATTGAATGGGAAGAGAAAGCATATACTTTCTTCCCCCCAGAATCACATGGCATATACACAAAAATAGATCTTATAATAAAGCATAAAAACCTCAAAATCAAATCCAAGATGGCAGAGATAAGTTTATTCCTTGCAGAGCAAAATGCAATAAAATTTACATTCAACAAAGGCTAGTGGAATGATAAATTAAAAATTAATTGGAAACTAAATCATCTAATCCTAAAAGATAAGTAGGTCAAAGAACATATCATAGAAACAATCAATGATTTTATTAAAGAAAATGTCAACAATGAGACAATATAACAAAATTTATGCAACACAACCAAAGCAGTACTTAGGGGAAATTTTATTTCTCTAAGTTCTTACATCAACAAAGAGGGAAAAGAACAGCTCAATGCATCATTCATGCAATTAAAATAAATTGAAAAAGAACATTGTAAAAACTCCCAATTGAGCACAAAATTGAAAATCCTGAAAAATCAAAGCTAAAATTAATGAGATTGAAAGTAAAATATTTATTGAACTAATAGATAAATTTTGGAGATTTTTATGAAAAAAATGAATAAGTAAGTGATAGGTTAATTTGACTTTTTTAAATAAGAAGAAATGCAAATATCCAGGTTTAAAAATGAAAAGGATGCAAACATTACCAATAAAGAAAATGTGAAAGCTATCATTATAAAATATTTTCCCAATTATATGCTAACAAATTTTAAAAAACAGTTAAATTTATGAATATTTTATTAAAATATAAATTACCTGTATTAATAGGACAAAAATTAGAAAACCTAAACAATCCCATGTTAGAACAAGAAATTTAACATGACACTAATTAATTCCCCTGGAAACAATCCCCTAGGCCAGGTGGCTTTACCAGAGAATTAATTAATTAATCACAATATTCTCCCTAGTTACATTTATAGCAATTTTTTTCTTATATTTGTTTTTAAAATTTTTGAGTCCCAGTTTCCATATCTTATCCCTGTCTTCAGGCCCCATTAAGAAACCACATGTGAAGTTATGCAAAATGTTTCCATAAATCATGTTGTGAAAGAAAACATAGAGCTGCCACTTTCAAAAGAGAAAGCAAGCAAGCAAGAAAACATCTCAAGAAAAATAAAATAAAAAATAAGAGAGAGAAAAGGGACAGGGAATGTCTCAATCTGTATCTAGACACAATCGGCTCCTTCTCTGGATATTGATAGGATTTTTCATCAAAAGTCCTTCAGAGTGTTTGTGAATCTCTGTGAATCTCAAATTTGTGAATTAGAAAAAAGCAAAGTCATTCATAGCAGATCATCCAAGTGCCTTGTTATTACTATTTGCACAGTACATTTCACTTTTGTTGAGTTTATAAAGGACTTTCCAGGTTTTTTTCTGAGAGCATTCTTCCCATCATTTCTCACAGAAAAATAATATTCTATCATAATCACATGCCATAATTCATTCAGCCATTCCCTAATTAATAGATATCTTCTAAATTTCCATTTTTTTCCCTGAGAAGACAGCTGCTAAAATTGTTTTTGTACATATTTGAGCTTTTATTATTTTTAAATCTCTTTTTGGATTCTTGCCCAGTAGTAGTATTGTTAGGTTAAAGGATATTCATGAATTTATGGCCCTTTGGGGAAAAATCATATCTTTTTATCATTAATCAATTGGGGCATGGCTCTTATCTTTTTTTAAATAAATTTGATTCAGTTTTCTCTAAGTTTGAGAAATAAGGCCTTATCAGAGACACTTGCTTCAAATTTCTTTTTATAATTATTGTTACAAACTGTGCCACCCCCCCATTTATCCTATTTACTCTTTCACCTTTTCCCTCCTCAAAAGTGTTTTGCTGCTGACCACTTCTTCCCCTTATTTGCCCTTTCTCCCCTTTCCAATATCCCACTTTCCTGTAGGATTGAACCATTTTTATACCCCCTATTGAGTGTGGATATTATTTTCTCTTTGAACCAATTCTGAAGAGAACAAGGTTCACTCATTCACCCTCTCTTTCCCATCTTGCCTCACACTATAAAAGTTTTTTTTTTCTTTCCTCCTTTATGGAAAATGATTTACACCATTTTATTTCTCTCTTTCCTTTCCTCCCAGTACTTTCTTCTCTCACCCCTTAATTTCATCATTTTTAGATATCATACCTTAATATTAAACTCTTACCTCAGTCTTCTCTCTTAATATATTCCTTCTAACTGTCATAATAATGAGAACGTTCTAAGTTAGAAATATCATGGTACCATGTAGGAATATCAACAAATAAATTTTGTTAAGTCTCTTATAATATCACTTTCCTGATTACCTTCTTATGCATCTTATGATTTCCGTGTCTGAAAATCAAATTTCCATTCATTTCTGATCTTTTCATTAAAAATGCTTAAAAATCCTCTACTTCTTTCAATATCCATTTTTCCCTTGGAGGATTATACTCAGTTTTGCTGGGAAGGTGATTCTTGGTTGTAATCCTAACTCCATTGCTCTCTGGAATATCATATTCCACATCCTCTGTTCTATTATTGTAGAAGCTGTCAAATATTGTGTTATATTAACTCTGGATCCACTATATTTGAATTATTTATTTATGGATTCTTACACTATTTTCTCCTTGGACTGGGAATTCCAGAATTTGGTGATAATATTCATTGGAGTTTTCATTTGGAGATCTCTTTAAGGCGAGGATTGGTAGATTCTTAGAATATCTATTTTACCCTCTGATTCTAGCAGATCAAGACAGTTTTCCTTGAAAATTTCTAGAAAAATGATCTCTCAGTGTTTTTTATTATGACTTTCAGATACATCAATAAATTATAAATACTCTCTCCTGGATCTCCTTTCTAAGTCAGTTCTTTTTTCCTTTATTTTCTAGTAAATTTATTTATTTTTAATATTCATTGCTCTATGAATCATACTGGGAGTGAAAAATCATAGCAAAAGGGAAAAAATATGGGACCCATTAAAAAACAGAAAAAAGAAGTGAATATAGCATGTGTTGATTTATATTCAATCTACTTCATTCTTTTTCTGGGTGTAAATATATGTTATGAACAAGGTCTACTGGGATGCTTGGGATCACTGAACCACTGAGAAGAACCAAGTCTTGCACAGTTGCTCATCACACATCCTTGCTGTTATTGTGTTAAATATATTTCTGGTTCTGCCTTTTTTTTTGCTCAGCATTGGTTCATGTAACTCTTTCCAGGAGTTTCTATAATCACCTTCTTCCATCAGTTTTATAAAATTTTTTCATCAACATTCATTAGGGAGATTAGTCTGTAATTTTATTTCTCTGTTTTGGCTTGTCCTGATTTAGGTATCTGTGCCATATTTATTTCATAGAAGGAAATTGTCAATACTCCTTCTTTCCTTATTTTTCCAAACAGTTTATGTAATATTAGAATTAATTATTCTTTAAATGTTTGGTACAATTCACTTTTTAATCCATCTGGCCCTGGAGATTTTTTCTTAGGGAGTTCATTAATGACTTGTTTGATTTCTTTTTCTATTTTTTTTTATATAAAGCTTTTTATTTACAAAACATATGAGTGATTTTTCAACATTGACATTTGCAAAAACTTTTTTTCCCCAAGCTTTTCCCCTCCT